>LTAE01008981.1:6484-20787 GCA_001647135.1 Pontederia paniculata
TGTGTAGCGTTGCATAATGTGTAGCACACTAATTACTCTATTAAATTTTATAAAATGACTCCGATATTATTTTATTAATTCTAATATATCTTTTTATGCACGAGAGTGGTCCGATCTTAAATTTTTATTTAATATATCATATTTTTATTTTTACTTACATCTCGATCGTTGAATAAAGAAATAATAAAATAAAAATAATGACTCAATTTTTAAACGATCGGATGAAATCAAACGGCTAACATATTAGATAAATTATTTTAAAAATAAAAAAAATAAAAATTATTTCATATTTTAATATTAATTTAGTGCGCTACACTATGTGCTACACATAAGTGCACAACATATTCCTTTTTTCATATATATAGTAACACCCGACAATTTCAGTTAATTAAAAAAATTATAAAAGATAAAGTAAAATAAGATAGTATATGATTATGATTAAAAAAAGATTAGAGTCAAAATTAAAATATTATCTCAATCTTTTAACATTCTTAGCTCTACCCAAATTATATTTAAAGAACTCCTAATCATAAATGAGATAAGAAAGATTAAGTTAACTTTGACTAAAATTATGTCTAGTAAACTTCTATATAAGAAGGTTAAGAGGGGATGTTCTCACCAGAATTCTCTCTTTATCTCTCTCTCCCTTGGAAAACTAAAAAAATAAAGCAAAATACGCAAATTGAGGAAAAAGAAGAATGATTAACAAACCTAAATATGTAATTGGGATCATTATTCATAAAAATTATCATATGTATATGACAAGTTATTATTGGTAAATTATTAATGATTAATTTCATGCTAAACGGATCATGGAACGAGGACGAGAATCTATAACAATTAATTGCTTAACAAAGTTCAAAAGTGGATCGCATCCGACAAGAAACGAACCACATTCGTAGGTAAGAAAGACCGTGTCATTGGTCGTGTTTCATGGAAATACACCGGAAATGGGTCGCCTCACCCCTTAACGCGGACCATGTTCCACCACAACATCGGAGAGCAACGCATCGACAAATTATATCGAAGGTTCACACAAACCGCGTCGATCTCCGACACGGGTCGTGTTCGTCATAACGGAGACAAACACGTACTATCACGGGTCGTGTTCGCTAATGAATCAACACCATGCGTTACTCGGGCCATGTTGCATATGAGCCTCGGTCGCGTCACCGAGGTAAATTGAAATCGAATTGAATGCATACCTAATCACCTCGATCCCATATCAAGCGCACATGACACGGATCATGTCCTTTGTCAACACAGTTCGTGTCTTTACTGAGATATCGATGAATAGGGAATGAATTGTGCCTCGATGGAAATGGATCATGTCCAGCAGGACGTGGGTCGTGTTTTCGCTGTCAAGTTAAATTCTTCTTACTTTATCGTATTTTATTTTATGAAGTATTGATTCATGCATGCAGTGTAAAACCTAATTTTTATGATAATATGATTTAAAATAAATATTGTATGCGATTGAATTGAGCCATGAAAAAGATGAATTGATTTCCCTAGTGAATTGGCCCCTAACTATAGGAAAGTTGAGTTCCTTTAGGGACAATTGTCTATGGTTTCCCTTGGAAACAATTGTAAACGGGTCCCTACTGGTTCAATCATGTTTTTATTATAAATGATTGCAAATGAGTTCCTACTGATTCAATTGTTATTGAGTTTCTTGAGAAACAATCGTCAATCCTTTGAGTATTATTGTTAATTTCTCCTGGTTCAATTGAGTTCTTTTAAAAATAATTATTATTGATCACGGATTCTTCAGTCCTACCTAGCCTTAGTCGCACCCTAGGATACAAAATGCAATGGCCTTCATAATTAATAAAGATTCACAATCGATTGTTATAATTGAATAACTTAGGGCAATAGTCTAAAAAATATATAAAGGATCCTAAATAAAAATTGAATTGAATTTGAACCCATTGAACAAAGGATAATAGCCTTTGCTTCACAACATTGCAATCGAGGTTCTTGCATTGATAAATGATATTAACATTATTATTGATATTGTTACAAAAGGAGATGAGGTATTGCAAAAGTAAATAGACAATTGATATTATTATGTCTTTATATATGTTTTTTATTATTATAATTTTTTTATATATTAGTCTTTATAGCTAGTGAGATATTATTTTTTCTTGCTTTTGATAATGTAATTAAGTAAATGAGATGATGATGAATAGATGAGGACACTGGTGATGCATGTGTTTATGATGTGAAGATTTATACATGATAAAAGTCTAGCTTGAGTCAATTTTGTTTTTATTAGTTTTATCTTTTTATTGAACAATGTAAACGAATATTTTATTAGCTAGACTTATTGATGAAGTTTTATTTTAAATTTATTGCTTCTGCATATTGCTGATCAATTTTTTAACCAAAGTCAAGTGAAAATAATATTATCCTAGTGTCTTGGTTAAATCACTTGTAACTAAGCATATTATCATAATGTCTTGGTTCAATAACTTTTTATCATATTTAATATAAATAATTATATAAATTAATAAATAATTTTGTACTCCCCGAGTTAAAATTCTGACTTCACCTCTAAATATAAGATAATATATAATTTTGAAAAATTATATAAAAATATATTGCTTTTCCAGCACACAGATATATTCTCTCTCTTTTTTTCAAAATCAAACGTATAGTGATAACCAAGTTGACATAAATAATTAGTGGGTTTGTGCTCCGAGTTGAAAGACTGAGAGCTAGTAGCCCCGAGTTCGAGCTCTGGAGTCACTAATTTGGTCAGAATTTACCTTGCCGCTCCCGTCCGAATGACGGATTAGTCGGGTACTAGTGACTCTGGACATTGATGGGGTTTACCCTTCACCCAAAAAAAATTACTTTGGTGATATTAATTAAGACTTCGATAAAAAAAATTCTCATGGGAAAATATATTTTGATAACGTAATTAATTAATTATGTATTTGACGTGTCTCCCCTTTCTGTGGTATATCAGGTGGCATGTACTTATGTTGCTAAACTTTATTTCTGACTCATTTAATATTACATATGACGCTTAATTTATCGTCTTCTGATCATATTATACATCTGGTGGTACTTTACTCAAGGGGCATCATTAATTATTCAAAAAAATAAATGTGTACCGGAATATATCAAATAAAAACATAATAATTTTATGACAACTAATTGGCCACCACCACGAAACATCTTTTTATGCATAACGCGGCGGAGTGTACTTTTTAATTCATTACGAGCAACTTAGCATCCATCTCATTTTCCAATCATGAATCATGCAAATTAATCCAATCTTTTTACATGATTTTCTCCTTTTATATATGTTTTAAAATAATATATATTGGTTTAACGAGTGTCTAAATTTTTTTAATTTATATATGTTAATTAAGGTATCCAAATTGTGATTAAATTTAATAAAGTAATTAACTTGTTATCATACAATTACAACTAATTCTTCTACTCTTCTACGCTTAATAAACATGTGCAAATTTAAAAATAATTATATACTCACTAATATCTATATATAAGTAAAATACATGTGTATAACACTATATATTAGAACACAATTTATATTTAAATATAAGTATAAGTACTTACAAAATTTATGAAATCCACGAAAAATGAATATTTCTAAGTTGCCATGTTGATAACTTAGATATACACCTTATATGTGTTGGATTATAACTCATAGGCACTCATAATTATGATATCAAATGAACCAACTTCGCTTGGTCGGATATACAACATAATGTACGTATATGACTGCCCATTTGCATGGTACTTGAAGCAAAACTTTGGCTGGTAACTTGCTGAGGAGCCTTGGCACAAAACAGAGAAAAGCGTGTGGGGTGGGGAGGGGGGTTGGCGGTTCTTGGGTGGCGGCAATACGCGCTCATGTCCCTTTCATCCCTCGTTAAAAAATTGCCCTTTCTTCGACATTGAATGGATAATTAATTTAATCATATAGTAGCAATTATATAATGCTAATTTATATTGTTTTATATTTTAGCTCAAAAATCTCGTTTACCTCAAATAGATTGAAGTATCCGAGGAGAGTGTTTAAAGTTATGAGTAAAAGATAATGTTGTAACTAGGATGAAATTGGGGCCAAAGTGAAATACACTATATTTTAACTTTTTATTTCATCTTATTATATTAAATATGTAGTATTTGAGTTTTTTTAATTCAGTGATTGAAAAATAAATAGATTTAGACCTAATTTATTCTATGTGCATCATCCATCCAAAGTGCAATGATTCGAATAATTAAAATAGACGAGCCACGTTTTTTTCCAAATAAAACTAATCAAATAATAGTTTTGAACTTGTGGATTATATACAACGAAGGTGCAACCCGTTGTAATTTATAGCAGTTCATTTTTCTTTTATTTACGTGGGCTTATGAACACAGAACCATATAATAAGTTTACATGTAAATATAAAAAAAATAGATATCTTCAAAATTAAATCGAAATAAAAATGTTTTTGGAAGATGGCCCCTCAATTATTTTACATAATTAAACACGACCACTCCTTCTGACTATGGCCCCTCAATTATTTTACATAAATAGTTTGACCAAAATTAAGTGCTATGGATCCATGCATGATGATCTTTAATTAAAAATATCCATTTTTTTTTCATTCTATTTCCGTTTAGCCCGAAGGCACTCGCTCTTGAACAATAAATTTGGGTGGAGTTTTTTTTTTATTATTTTGTTTTCAAATTAGTTGAGCATTCTATCACTATAAACCAATAAAATTAATATGTAAAAAAATAACATTGCCGAAAAAGATAAGATTATGATCAGCTAAATAATTTACACAGTTAAAAATATAAATATAATGATATTTCTTTTCTTATCGACTTAAGTTTTTAAGATTGCTGGTGACATATTTAATTTAATATTAGAGCTAAAGATCTTAAATTCAAATCTTAATATCACTCATATTAAAAATTATTTTTTTTAATTGTCTAAATATAAAAATATTGTTCTTCTTAATTGAATATATTTCTTCGATGTAAATCTTGAATTAATGTTCGATAAACTACCAACCTCAGCTCAAACGAACTATTTATAAAATTTAATTACGAGACAATGAGACATGGACCAATTAGTTGATGATACTTGTCCGATACTTCTTTTAAGTCTTTTAAAAATTCGTTGCGTAAACATTCTGTAACAATTTAATGTGATCTTAGCATGTTGAAAGCACGTCACAGTTGATGAAATAGATGGATTAATGCATATCCCATGTACTTTCTAATATGCGACCAAAACATTTATTATTTCGTGACAACAACTCGCGACCAATTTGGCCACTTGGAACACGCAATGATCAGATAGATCCAATGTGACCAAACAAGCATAGCCGAAATGAGAAAAATCAATGTGTTAATATCATGTTAAGTATAATATTTGTTTATATCTATAACTAATCCATTGTTATTAGCGATAATTTTGAGACGCAATGACGACGCATAAAATGAACGATTTATCTTTTTAGATAATAATTACGACAGATTAAAACGAAAATAACCACAAAGAAAAATCATCGCATTAATGGTAGAATTTGCGATAACTTAAAAGACATATTTCACCAATGAGGGGTGAAGTGATAAGGAGCTCTTTTTCATTTAAGAGGTCTCGAGTTCGAGTTATCTAAATGTAAAAATTTTTTGTTGGGAGCCTCATCCACCATAGTCAAGTGTTCGATTTAGGACGATATAGATTAGTCAGGTGAAAAAGATAGATTTCATGCAGTTATTAAATTTTAAAAAAATTCGAAACTAACGATCGACGACTAATTTTTATCGTTAATTCTCGTGCCCTAAATTTTCTACTTTCTTTTTGTTCTTCTATTGTTGTGCTGCCACCGTCCGTCACCGCCGGCCGCCATAGGTACCTCTCTCCCTCACCTCCCTTGTCGGTTTCTCCCCTAATCTCGCCTTTTTCTCCCCTCAACGGCGCTAGCACCTTCCTCGTCATGAGAAGGGCGCCGACCGACCCTCCTCATCGTAAATTCGAATTCGATCCGACTCACATCCAATGATGAACAAATCAACGTTAGGTGCATTTACATTATTACTATGTGATTAATGTAACACGAGATTATATGTTTGTGTTTTGAGCTTTATTGTTATAACTCGGGACATAAAGAGCATGGAAAATTGCCTAAATATGCATTCCCCCACCACCACACACACCATGTTCGATTTGCTGAGTTCTGTCATGGCAATGAGGCAGAAGGCACATGCGAACGAGCCGTCCATGCAGTTGCTCTCCATCATTGATCACTCTAAGCTTCTTGCTCTCTTTTGTTTCTTCCCATCCGATCCGGATCTGTCAACAGGGTTGCACTCATTATTGACTGCTATTGAACAAACTATGCATGCAGTCGCTCGGACGTGATGTTGACGGATAATTTTCTTTAATATATTCTAAATTAAGGGCTCAAGACAAAGAGTTTGTGTGTTTATATTTATATGTAATTTATATTTTGTATTGAGCACATGAAAATACTAGTGACAAAAAAAATCATACAATCAAACAAAATAGAGTTAGATAATAATTAATGGGTTCCAAAGTGTTACATGCGTTTGGTGTACTTTCATTTAATTAATCAGTAATTCAATGACAGCACTAAAATAAATTGATGTTGGAATTTAATATATACTTAATATTCATGTAACGCCCCCAAAACGCACACTCTTAGGCTTGGCCCGCGAAAGCTTTTCGACGGTGCTACATGAGCTTATAATATATATTAAAGACATGATAACAATTAAAAGATATTGTAGAGGAAGACTTAAACTTAATATTATGATAATATTACTCAAGGCAGCGGAAACATATAAAAATCCATAAATGATCTTGCCACATATGGGCATAAATCCATGACTAAATATAAGGCCCATAACATGAGTCTTAGACTCATTCGACTCGAGACATAAAATAAAATAACAAGTTCATTAGATATAACCCTAATGACTTAAAAGTCTATAAGACCTAGACATGACCATATGCAAATCAAGCCGCCATGAGCACACCACCGCCAAGTCCCTCATGCATCATCGCCTGCATGGATCCAGAAGCAGGGGAGGTGAAAACTCTCCGATTAGAGTATGTAAAGGTCGGCATCTATCATGCAACATATATATAATAAGATAACATCATCATGGTCATAAGGATATACTTTGAACATAAACCATTTTAGGTAACATAAGCATATGACTTGAGCATAGCATTAAACATTTCATACATGAAGCATAAATTATTCTAAGCATTTTATGTTCATGATTATTTCTGTACATTTGCATCTTTACATCTTAGTCATATGATCCATTTTGAGTTCACTTTGACTCTCATCAACTTCATCTTAAACATCTCGATCATGAGGCACATTCTTATCTTTTCATGATGAGTCTCGGGTAACATTGGCCTTAATTGTGGCTAGCTAGGCCAACCCTTCTTTGGGGTCCGTGTTTGGGAAGCACACCACACTACTATTAGTGTGGAGACGTCACTTCCGGGAAGCGCCTTCGACTACTTCCCCCATCTCCAATGTGTCTCGACTAATTCATCATGTCATCTTCTTTGCAATACATCAAGCATAACAAACAATCTTGTGATTTTAACCTAATTACGGCTTTGTATGCATTTCGATGTCTAAGTGTTTTACAAACACCAAATATGGTTTGCTAACTTTCAATGGCATAAAACATAGTAAACAATTAATTTCATCATGCAT
The DNA here is from genome assembly GCA_001647135.1 of Pontederia paniculata. Lineage (NCBI taxonomy): Eukaryota > Viridiplantae > Streptophyta > Magnoliopsida > Commelinales > Pontederiaceae > Pontederia > Pontederia paniculata. The sequence goes on from LTAE01008981.1 coordinate 14,227, forward strand.
TAGGGGGATAACATCATAGGAGGCATCTTTAAAATGACTTTAAAAATGCCCTGAGTCATCACGGCCCGTGATGAATCCATCACGGCCGTGATACAGCGTGTCACGGCCCATTACAAACCATAACGACCCGTGACTATCCCTTCATGGCCCGTGACTAAAGGGTTACGATGGGCGAGGTTCGATACGATCGTAACAAAATTTTACGGTCGGACCGAAATCCTCTCATGATGGAAGATACGACAAGTATTGGTCGTTACGACATAGTACGGTCGGACCGAAATTCTTCCGGGATAGAAAATACAACTCGTATGATTCATTACGACTAACATGTCACGGTCTGTAACCTTACATCACGACCCATAATAACACTATCACGGCTCGTAATACCTTGTTAAGGCCGTGACTTAAGGCATTTCGCGACTTCATGTCACGACCATGATTTCACGGCCCGTGATAGTATATCACGACCTTTGATGGGTCTTGTCACGACCTGTGATATCACATCACGACCCGTGATGGATGCCTTGGAACTCGTTTTCACCCTATTTAACTTCCAATTTCAAGTCTTTCATACCTATGAACTTATCATTCTCGAGGGAATTCATAAATGAGAGAATTTACTACATTCTAGGGTTCTTAACAAGGCCACTATATTTGATTATATGGTGTGAAATTATTATTATTTCTTACAAACATATTATTTTGCATTTATCAATTATGAATTATCATATTTATTGATCTAAAAAAATTACTTTGAAAGAATATGTTTGGAACTATACATTGTTTATGATAATCATATTACTTTCTTGATAGTCATAGTTAGTTCATACTTTAAAATTTTTCATTTTGAAAGGAAAAAAAAACAAATGAAATAGATATTTTGTGCATTATTGTATAAAGAACTTAAAAATTATATTTTGATTTGCTTTAAAATGTATTTTAAAACATTATGATTATGGCCTATTATAAAGTGTCAATAGGCTATGATGAACTTTATGATTTTTCTAAAGTATATGAACTTTATAAAATTGAAATATTTGAAATTTACATGTAAAAAAATAGATTTAAGGTCAAAATGATTGAATTTAAATTCTATTATTATTTGGTTTGACTATTTTGATAGTTATTATGGAATTTATATTTTTGTCCAAATAATCTAAACAATGTGCGTGTGTATAACATTGTAATTTTTCTTTTTATTTTAATGGTTGTTTATCATGAAATTAGTGGAAGCAAAATTATCTTTCTGATATTGATGACTTTTTAACTTTTAATGATATGCTAGTTATTACATGAAATGAACACATTTCATGATTAAAGGTAAAGAATTGTTACTACTTGTGATACTTATTAGGAAAGTGATTTTTGGAAGCAAATGATACAAAGATGTCTTTATGAAACATTTATGCATTGAACCCTTAATAAAGGAAAAAAAAATGGAGGTGCTACTTAAGTAGAGAGTACCATGCTACCTACATTTTCAATAGTAGAATATTTAATCTATGATGTATATATTTAGGAGAGAGAAAAAAAAAGTAGGAGAGAAAAAATATAACATTCATTATAAATTTAACATCATACAGTTGAAGATGTAGATAATATGGTGCTCCCTACTTAACTATGGAGCACCTACATTGAACCATTATTAAAGAAAAAAATGAAGGTGCTCCCTAATTAAACAGGGAGCAACATGCTACCTATATTTTTAATCGTAGAATATTTAATCTATGGTGGATAGATTTAGAAGAGAGAGAAAAAGTAGGAGAGAAAAACTTTAACATCCACCGTAGATTTAACATCCTACGATTGAAGATATAGATAACATGGTGCTCCATACTTAACTAGGGGAGCACCTACATTGAACCCTTATTAAAGTAAAAAATGAGCACCATGCTACCTACATTTTCAATCATAGAATATTTAATCTATGATGAATAGATTTAGGAGAGAGAAAAAATAGGAGAGAGAAAATTTAACATCAACCGTAGATTTAACATCCTACAGTTGAAGATGTAAGTAACATGGTGCTCCCTAGTAATCCCTACTTAACTAGGGAGCACTACTAGGGAGCACTTACATTGAACTCTTATTAAAGGAAAAAATGGAGGTGCTCCTTACTTAAGTAGGGAGCACCATGCTACCTATATTTTCAATCGTAGAATGTTTAATCTATGATAGATAGATTTAGGAGAGAGAAAAAGTAGGAGAGAGAAAATCTAACATCCATCGTAGATTTAACATCCTACAATTGAAAATGTAGGTACGGTGAAAATATAGGTAAGTAGGGAGCACTATACCTACATTTTCAATCGTAGAATGTTTAATCTATGATGGATGAATTTAGGAGAGAAAAAATCTAACATCCGTCGTAGATTTGACATCTTACGATTGAATATGTAGGTAACATGGTGCTTCATATTTAACTATGGAATACCTACATTGAACCCTTATTAAAGAAAAAAATAGAGGTGCTCCTTACTTAAGTAGGGAGCATCATGCTACTTACATTTTCAATCGTAGAATGTTTATCTATGGTAGATAGATTTAAAAGAGAGAAAAAAGTAGGAGAGAGAAAATCTAACATCCATCGTAGATTTAACATCCTACGGTTGAAGATGTAGGTAATATGATGCTCCCTACTTAACTAGGGAGCACCTACATTGAACCCTCTATTAAAAGTGTTATGTTATAATCCGGGTTGAAGAATTTGTTGTTTGGTTTTAAATTGTGAAGTCTATCTCTGTATCAAAAAATTAAGATTATATTATTGGCTAAGCATAAAAAATGAGAGTCGAAATAAATTGTTATCTACATAAAGTATTTAGTCAATAAAAAAGACATTAAATGTAATTGTTCATATATAAAACATATTAATTGAATTTCTCAAATTCTTCTTATGAAAAACATATCATAATTATTAAGGAATCAAGTCGTTCAATTTAAGACATAAGGTGTTGTTTCTCCTTTGATTATTATGTATACATTATGAAATGATGCATCATAATGAAGAATTTAAAATAAGCATGTAGACTTATTCATATAGAACACCGAATATCATAGTTGAGACTAAAAAATTAAAATTATATTGCGATATATGGAAAATAATACTTATTCAATAAATGATCTACTACCATTGTTAGTTTTTTTCCCTTTACGTGTAAAGTATATATCCATAAGACACATATTTAAAATTAATTATAATAAATGATGTGAAAAAATGAAAGAATGTTGAAATTTAATATTTAAATTCATATGGTCAAAATATATTATAATAATTAAATTATTCATGTGATATTAGGTCATTCTTACAATTATTAAATAAATATTTATACTAACTATATAAAGGAACATAATTTATCAGATCTAGCCTACAAATATCTTTAAAGGACAAAATTCCTAATTAACACTAATAAGTTTTCATGTCTATTAATTATAAGATATTTGTTATGAATATATGATGTGCTTACATTGTAGTTAAATAATTAGATAACATGCTCGCGCAATTCATGATTAGAATAATTTATTTTTCACTTTACTTATTTATGTTAATCGATGCATAATTAAATTGACTTAATATTAAGTTGTCCAACTATTGTCATAGGTGAAAAAATAGAAATACAAAGTAATACTAATAATGTTCCTTATTGATAATATNAAAAAGTAGGAGAGAGAAAATCTAACATCCATCGTAGATTTAACATCCTACAATTGAAAATGTAGGTACGGTGAAAATATAGGTAAGTAGGGAGCACTATACCTACATTTTCAATCGTAGAATGTTTAATCTATGATGGATGAATTTAGGAGAGAAAAAATCTAACATCCGTCGTAGATTTGACATCTTACGATTGAATATGTAGGTAACATGGTGCTTCATATTTAACTATGGAATACCTACATTGAACCCTTATTAAAGAAAAAAATAGAGGTGCTCCTTACTTAAGTAGGGAGCATCATGCTACTTACATTTTCAATCGTAGAATGTTTATCTATGGTAGATAGATTTAAAAGAGAGAAAAAAGTAGGAGAGAGAAAATCTAACATCCATCGTAGATTTAACATCCTACGGTTGAAGATGTAGGTAATATGATGCTCCCTACTTAACTAGGGAGCACCTACATTGAACCCTCTATTAAAAGTGTTATGTTATAATCCGGGTTGAAGAATTTGTTGTTTGGTTTTAAATTGTGAAGTCTATCTCTGTATCAAAAAATTAAGATTATATTATTGGCTAAGCATAAAAAATGAGAGTCGAAATAAATTGTTATCTACATAAAGTATTTAGTCAATAAAAAAGACATTAAATGTAATTGTTCATATATAAAACATATTAATTGAATTTCTCAAATTCTTCTTATGAAAAACATATCATAATTATTAAGGAATCAAGTCGTTCAATTTAAGACATAAGGTGTTGTTTCTCCTTTGATTATTATGTATACATTATGAAATGATGCATCATAATGAAGAATTTAAAATAAGCATGTAGACTTATTCATATAGAACACCGAATATCATAGTTGAGACTAAAAAATTAAAATTATATTGCGATATATGGAAAATAATACTTATTCAATAAATGATCTACTACCATTGTTAGTTTTTTTCCCTTTACGTGTAAAGTATATATCCATAAGACACATATTTAAAATTAATTATAATAAATGATGTGAAAAAATGAAAGAATGTTGAAATTTAATATTTAAATTCATATGGTCAAAATATATTATAATAATTAAATTATTCATGTGATATTAGGTCATTCTTACAATTATTAAATAAATATTTATACTAACTATATAAAGGAACATAATTTATCAGATCTAGCCTACAAATATCTTTAAAGGACAAAATTCCTAATTAACACTAATAAGTTTTCATGTCTATTAATTATAAGATATTTGTTATGAATATATGATGTGCTTACATTGTAGTTAAATAATTAGATAACATGCTCGCGCAATTCATGATTAGAATAATTTATTTTTCACTTTACTTATTTATGTTAATCGATGCATAATTAAATTGACTTAATATTAAGTTGTCCAACTATTGTCATAGGTGAAAAAATAGAAATACAAAGTAATACTAATAATGTTCCTTATTGATAATATAGCAATTGGATGGATAATGCATGTTATAAAATATAATGATTTTTGTAAAACATTGAATGTTAAACTTTCAAATTCAAATAAGGAAAAAAGTTAGAATAAATCAAAGAATGGTAAAAAAAAGAATGTGAAAAAGCATATATATATATATANTATATATATATATGTATATATGTATGTATGTATGTATGTATGTATGTATGTATGTATGTATGTATATATGTATGTATATGAGAAAAATTAGTGTGCATACACAATTAGGCACATTTGGTTCAATCACAACCACACGTAGACACGTGGGATCCACATTCTGAATTTTAGATAATTTTTTTATTGGCCTCGCATACCTTTATGTGTCTATGATTGCACCGAATATACCTAATTGTGTATGCACGCTACTACACCTATATATATCACTAATGATCATAATTCAATAAAAGGCTTATAATATCATTAATATATATATATATATATAATATTATTTATTGATTAAAATTGTGGAATGCAAGAAGTCAACGTGCTTATGAAAAATGAAAATGATTGAAATTTAAAAAATGTTTATTATTAAATGTAATGCTCATTAATTAATTGTTGCATTTATTTATGATCACACCATATATTATTGTTTTTTATAAAGAAAATTAAAAAGAATTTTTTCATAGTCTAATAGGAATAGTAAGAAGACAAAATGTAAAACATGTGCAGCTAACTATATACCAAATAAGAAAATAAAGAAAACAATAAAAAACAAAGTTGATATAATAATAATAATAATAATAATAATAATAATAATAATAATAATAATAATAATAATAATAATAATAATAATAATAATAATAGTAAATAAATAACTAAATAAATATTTTAGTATATGAAAAGTTTATATGCTAAAATAAATATTTTAGTATATAAAAAGTTTATATGTTAGAATGAAAATTATTAGAGAATATGAGAGGTTTATAATTGAATGTACATTAATGACTCTAATATGTACTGATATGAATATTTTTACTCTAATTAATAGGAAAGAGAAAAAAAACTAAGAAAATTAAAAATTAAAAAAAAAGAAAAAGAAAAGATATCATGAATGCTCAAAGGAGAGAGTTCGTTGAAAATTATGTGATGCCCAACTTATAGTTAAATATAGATTGTGTACTTGTTTATAAGCTTCTACTATTATGTTATAAGATTTATATATGTGTTTTTTAACAATAGCAATTTTTAAATAATTGGTAATGCCATATTTTGGTATGTATTAATAATATAACTTATAATTTAAAGTATAAAAAAATATCAAATACTGTAAATTTATTTTGAACTTTATTGAAAAAAACTAAAAAAAAATAGAAGTTGGTGTAGGATAAGATACAAGAGTGTAGATCATAACTATTCATAGACCATCCAAATAAATTTAAAAAAATGATGTTTACTGTTGAATGATATATATATA
>LTAE01008982.1:0-12598 GCA_001647135.1 Pontederia paniculata
ACACTTCATGGCTACGGTTTGGAGATAATGGCTACGACCTTTTGCTGGTTGAACCTCCTTCAAAACCTTCTAAACTCATCTTGAAGTCGGTTGATTTCTCCACCCCTTCGAAATCCTACAAGAATCGTCCGACTTTGAGTAGATAGTAATTCTTCTAGGAATTGATATAAAATATGAGTTGAATCATGTGATAATGCTATGAAACAAGTGACTCAAGCTAACCATAGGTATGCATTTATCACACTTATCATGGGGGCAATTGTATTACATTATTTTCCTTTGGGGATAACCAGGGGAGACTCGTGACCAAGGTTGAGGGTGTGACAACTAATATATACTCATGATGTTTTCTAACTCTAGGCTAAGTACAACTTAAAGTCAGCAAAAGAATTTACACCAAAGTTGCAACATGATCATGTAGAAGTGAATACAAATTCAAGGTGCATATATGCTATAAAAAGTTGTTCCAAAAACTAGACCAACTAAATATACATAGAAGGAAGTAGGCATGACAAAATTAAATTGGAGTTTTAAGCATATAGGTCATACTATTAGCTCCCAAAAACTTAAATTCAACATTGTCCTCAGTGTCGATCTAAGTATGGAGAGGTTGAAGTTCTTAGTTGTGTGGGGATTGTGTGGCTAGGGGCAACTTTATGGGTTGTACCATTATCAGAATTTTTTGCTGGTTCAACTGAGGGCAGGTCATCTTCAATTGGGGGCAATTGAAGGTGGGCGGCTTGATTTTTGCAAGCATAAAGTAAAAGAAACAAAAAAATAAAAAAAATATTAGATTTGGTTGCCTCTCAATAAGCGTCATTTGTTTATAGTCGTAGACTAGACTTGGTATCCACACAATCATTTCTATCTAGGAGGTGGTAGCAGCTTCACAGTTTGTTTGTATTATCCAACTTCTCATGGATGATTGTGTTTCAAACAATGTCCATTAACTTCGAATGTTTTTTTTCTCTATCATAGTCAATCACGATGAAACCAAGACTTTTATCACACACTGTATTAGACACTTCAATAGTTTCACTAGGCATTATTTAGGAGGACTGAATTCTAAAAGCACTCCCTTGGGTGTGAGTCCTTCTTGTAGGGTGTGAATTGTCAGCTTGTGATAAATTATGAAATTCCTTATGCTTAAAGTTTTCATTATTGTATATGGATTCTCTTGGGTCTCCATCTTGTTTCATCAACCATTTCAATAATAACTTTTACAAATGTTTGATTGCTGATTTTTTTTTAATTACTTGTTCCATAATTTCAATGCACAAACTTTGATCTTTCATAGATGGATCTTCCTTTTTTAGCTTAGATTCTGATATAACCACCTCTATTTAAGAAGGATGTTGTCCATTTTTTCACATCTACTTTTGTAGTTTCATTTTCAAGACAATCCTTTGATGCCGCAACTTTTCTTCATTTATAATTGTTGTCATTAATGATTCTTTGACACTCAGATTATCCGCTTCACATAGCTGCAATTTCCTTTAGGTTCAAGATCCTTCCTCTCTTCTAAGATTTTATCATTTCTAGTTATGGCAAATTTACATTGTTCACTTGGTAGTACTTCTTTTGTCTTATGGAGGGGATTACTTCAAGTGCTAAAATTTCTTTTACAATTGTTGCTGCCATGTTGGCCTCAATTGAATGAGAAATTTTAGACTTGATATTAGCTACTAGAGTTTCCTTTTTAGTGATTGTTGATATGTTGGTGTCAATTGGGAGTGAAATTTCAGACTTGATGTCAGCTATTGAAGTGCTCTTTTCATAATGTGAACTTTCAGAGTTTAGCATAGCTGAAATTCCTTCTTCACTCCTAGCTTCAGATTCAGCTATAGATGTAGCCACATTTTTTCTTCTTCAAGATCAATTCCTTTCATTCATTCATCTCTTTCTCACAATTCATTGTCACATTTTAAAATTCTTCCTTCAGGCTGTTTTGAGCTGGACTGCAAAAAAATTTGAGTCTTTATCACTTTGGAGTCAGCTTGAAGATTCTCTACTTTAATACATAGCTACTGAAGTGCTTCATTTTGCATATGTTGTTGCTTCATCAGATTCTCCATCATAATCTATAAGTCAGATTTTGTTGTGGGCAAGTTCAATGCTTGCTGATTTTATGTAGTAACCTCAACTGGATATGAAAATTAAATCCTTGATATGGATTTTAATGGTAGAATGACTGACTTTGTGAGTTATAATCTTGAGTATCGCTGTAGAAAAAGTTTTTTCATAATTCCACTAATTTGGATTTTGACCATAGTATCCATATTGCTGATTTTTTTCTTTGATTTCTATGTGAAGCATATAGATGATACTTAGGTGGCCCTTGGACATAAGTAGATGTTTGATTGCAGCAAGCTTGTGATGATCCTACAATATTCAAATAAAATTTTTGAATAGTATTTTCCACAATGTATTCAACCTTAGAGAATACTATGTTCCAACTCTCATAGTTTGATGTTCCACTTGCTTGATAAGGATTATGCATAACTTGTATCAGCTCTGATAACTCATATCCATCTTAGCCTCTATCTTCTCAAATACATTCTTTTTAGCTTCTAACTCTTATCCTCTTCAATTTGTCTTTACCAAAAATTATGAACCAACAATTTTCTGTTAGAACTTTGCATGCAAACTAAGGTTAAGTGCAGTAAAGGTTAAGTGAAACTTAGAAGAAGAAGAAAAACTAATTACAAAAAGGAAAAAAACAATCAAAGCTAAAGAAAAGGGTGGATTATAAATAATGATATATGGAAATAAACAATGTAAATAAAAGATTCAGTCCATATTAAAATAAAGTGTTAAATGTGAAAAGTCAATTTTCTTGTCAACAACGTCAAAAACTTGATGAGGTTGTGAGTGATATGTGTAAAACAAACCTAGTTCCACACTTTCAAGGTGTGAATTTGTAGAGCTGGGGGCAACCAAAATAGTTCAACAAAGTCAACAAGTTTTAAAATATTTCCTAAAACACACACACTTCGGTTGCAAGTATACAGCCTCTAGTAGTATTTTAGTATCGAATCCATAGGGAAATCAGACTTTCACAATCAAACTACTCTACTTGATCCTAAACCAAATCATGGGATGAAATGTTTGTGCGGGAAATGAGAAACAAAAATGAGAACCTTAACTAGGAAAGAAAATAGAATTAAATATTTTTGGGAGTTTCATATTTTTAAGATGAGTAGAGGAATCATGCTTGGAAACATGACATATCACTCAATAACAGAAGAATGTCGGGACACGGGATGTATCTTCAAACTCATTAGCACATTGAACCAGGAAATGGAACAAAGAATAACCTGGAGTATGCCATTAGGAATCTTGCTACCCTCGCAAATCAGATTCTAAAAGCAAATCCATGGGAATCATGTGGGTAACTCTCGTATACCTACCAACTCCTATTCTCCCTATTCTACCTTAGCCCGTTAAGACTCCTCAGCCATTAACGAGGTCAAGTCAACGACAGGCAGCATCTCTCGGCCTTGACTTCGCTAGACTTAAAGGAACCATATGCAACCTCTAAGATTCCACTCCCCTCTCGGGTCATTGCGGTATCCAGCAACTCACGCATCCCCTCCGATAGGCGTTGCAATGAAGTCACATACAGATTCGCACCACATGAATAAACCACAAACAATCACATATTCAAGCAAACTACAAGAACATATCAGAAAGTCGAAAATGGAAATGAAATCAAAGGTAAGAGTTCAACACAATAAATGAAGTCTTCCAACACTTCCTTGTCCAGGCTACATGTTGTACCCGATCATAGACATTACAAACAAACTCAAGTCAGATGAACCAGTAAAGATTTCAGAGTTTACACCACAACACTTTGAAACCAAATGATCAATGATGCTCTAGTTCTTCCTCATCAGAATCCGCTCTTAATCACCTTCAACTCTACTCAGATCTCTCCTCAGCGTTGTCTTTCTTCTCTTCTTTGCACAAATGGTTGTCACCTCTCCTCTCGGATGCACCGACCTCCTCACTAAAATCTGAAATATTAAACCATACTAGAAAATGCCAATGATGTGTGCTAATTATACAGAAAATATCTCTAGCAAGTGCACTAGTCGTATCAAGTAATAGTTCAATGGTGGGTTGAGTATCGATCCCACGAGGACTAATATTGACTCTATCTATCTAATTTCACCAACTAATAGGAGATGACAGGAGTTTGAGAAAATAAATTATTTTTGAAAAGAAAAGGAAAAAAAGAAAAGATTGATAGTAATAGCCTCTAGATCAGGATAAGATAGGATAAACTCAAGAGAAATCTAGTTTCACCACCATATTAATCAATTTTAGTTCCAAATAAACTCCTAAGTGGATTAGGATCTATCCAAGGTATGATTTCCTCTCCAAAAATGAACCAACTATCTTAATTCTAAAAGTCAAGATTGTGCCTCTCCAGAATGTCAATCTTATCTAACAAAAATTAAGATGCATTAATTTGAATCTCCTAAGTTGTCGATCGTTCCTCTCTAGGATGACAATCTCACATACTACACATCTGAATATTCCTCTCCATTATGCTACTCAGATGTGACATGCAATTCTTCGACTTAAAATTCAAAAATTAATTTTAGAGTTTCAAAGATAATTAAGATCTCACTATTTTTCTCCAAGATGCTAGCAAGGAATCAAAATCTCATAGAAATCATAAAAAAACATTAAAAACATCATTCATTTGCATAGAATATTTGAAGAACTAAAATCAAGAGTTAAATGTGTTTTTCTTACAAGAATATTCTACTCTACCAAAAAAAAGAGAAAGAACTTACAGGGAGTTTATCCTTCATAATAAAGATAAAGAAGAACAACTAAGGACCAAAAGCACCTAAATGATTTTCTCCTTTAAAATCTTCTGCAATTATTTTTTCTTCTCCAATGTCAGGATTCAAGTTGAGAAATTTTGCAAAAAATTAGGCCTTTTGCATATCCTAAATAGTTGCCTCCCCTTCTGGGTCTTGGATTGGAGGTATTTATATGTTTTGAGAGTCCTTGAATAATAAACTTTATTTTGGTGTAGGTAAGGCTGAATTTGGGCTCAAAATGGCTTTAAAAACAATAATTCTTATTTTTCTTGTAAATTGTCACGGTCCATGATAGGATTGTCACAGTCGTGACCAACTGTCTTGGAGGTTGTCGCGGCCCATAAAAAAGGTGTCACGGCAGTGACCGAGACTAAAAATAAGTCCAAGATTATCACGGGCCTTGTAAAGGGTGTCACAGTCATGACCGAGACTAAAAATAAGTTCTGGAGTTGTCATGGGCCGTGACTTTCAGTGTCACGACCATGACATTCAACTAGGTATTTTTTCATGGCCGTGATAATGGAGTTCTAGGCATGAAAATTGGGAAAATGCATTTTTTGGGTTGTCATGGCCGTGACTTTCACCTCAGAGTGTTACCGTAGTGTTCCAAGCGTGAAACAAGCAACCTCTAACTTCGGTCACTGCCATGACAATTTTGTCACGGTCGTGATTGACACTCATGTTCAGCACTACCAACTTCAAATCGCGATTTTGGCCTCATTTTAACTCTGATTTAAGTGTTATTTTTTCTAGTGTCATCGTGTCTTCATCCTCTTGCCTCCTTGATAATAAAATTCAAAAAATTGAGTAGTTTTCTATTTTAAAATAAATAAATGTAAACAAGTACATAAAATGATGCATGTGATATAAAAATGAGTGAAATTTAGACCAAATATGCTATGAAAAACATGACTAACTTAGCACGCATCAAACTCCCTCAAGCTTAAAGTCTTGCTTGTGCTCAAGAAAAGTTCAAAAGCAATGCTCAAGACTCTTCGATCATAACATATATCTTTCAGACCAATACTCTCCTTGCACCACCTCTCTCCTGGTCCTCACTAGTAATGCACCTTCATCCATCTTCCCGCTTCATAGAGTTTCTTACTCATAAATAATTTAAACAATTCTATCACACTTTACAGATAGAGTGTATAAAAATACATCATTAATGTTGAAGGCAAAAGTATCAATTGAGCTTATACTATGAAACAATAAAATAACAATAGCTTGTAATTTTTTTCAAGTTCTCATTTCTAATCACGTTTGCACAAGGAAGTCCATGTAGCGGGCTTTCAACCGATGGATCCTATATTAGACGGCCTTAGGTCATCACGATTTAAGAGTCCCCTACGGGTGTATTTGCCCGAACATTCCTAAATTTTGAGTGAAAGGTTGAACTAGGTAGTTGAATTAACACTTAGCGCTTCTCCAATTTGCACAAGGTGGTCCATGTAGCGGGCTTTCCACTTATGACTCTTATACCAGATGGCCTTAGGGTAGGGTAACAGGTGTTAAGGCACCCCTTGAGTTTACTTGCATGGACTCACCCAGGTTCTAGATAACACTTGGGCACTACTTCAACCCCTTTCAATGCCTACTTCATTTTTTCAGAATTTCAGAATTCTTCAAATATTATTTTTTTTCAATAGATATTTTAAATTTTTCACCTTTTTTGCATTTTCATAATATTTTTCGATAAGTTCAAAAGATACTTAAACATATAATAAAAAGGTTTTAAAAATCTAGGCTCAAGTACAATAAGCTGAAAAAGAATTATAGTCTAAGGAATCATAGCCCTTATCAGCAAAATTCAGGAATTCAATGTATACTTGTGATTTTCATTTGAAAGAATGACACTCAAATTTCATAGATCATACTAAATAGCTCTAAAATATATGCTTAAGTAATGTAGAAGTTAAACAAGGGTTAGTAGATGGAGCTGATTCTTTTTTTTTATTTTTCAACAACTAACACATGGATGCATATGGAAGATGACACACTTAACATGAAATGCAATAGAACAAAATGAAACTAAAGATGCAACTCATTAACAAAAGATATGCATGAAATGCAAACTCCCTCAAGCTTAGATCGAACATTCTCCTCGGTGTTTAAGCCTCCGCTCAGGGAGATGATACAATGATGCAAAAGAAACACAATAAATAAAATGCAACTAAAAGGAGAAAATACGATCGGACTAGTCCATAGGTGGAGGCGGCAGTGACGACATGAAGAATGACCAACAATGCTCCTGGCTATGATGATACTTGGGTACGCGGTGAATCATCTTGTCAGTTCTGTCCTGGTGCACCCAAATCTCCATCAAAATCTCATATTGTCATAGATGATCCGCTTAGGTGACTCCAATGTGGTTTGAATACCTGAAAAATCATATTGTGGAGGATAGAAAGGAATGTTAGCAGTACCGTCGACGAGCTGCTCATCAAAAGGTCCCGTATTAGAAGCTTTGACCCGCGACAAAGATATTTGAGGCCTCATTTTCTTGGGATGACTCTAGACTCAAGAAATTTTACTAACCAACCTAAGACTGAACACAAAGGAGAGTTACTGTTACTCAAGAAACAAAGAGAAACAAAGATCAATATCACCGAGAATAAGGATGTGATCATTGTTGCTTGTCATTGTTTGTGTCAGTAGTTGTGCATGAACACACACCCTTCTATCTCCAACCTTTCGCCATCAATAATCTTAATCGGCTTAATTAATCTTTTTTCAATTATGCTCTGACATTGTGGGTCAACATATTGTTGAGTTTCTTTGCTTGAAGGTGAGCTCTTGTGATGTCATTGCGTCGTAGTTGATGATGTTCACCTCTTCTTTGACGGTAGTTGATGGTAAACTGATTGAGATAAAGATTGAGACACTATTGTTGTACTGATTGGAACATTTGAAGGTGAGCTTTTCCTTCTGACTCGTCCATCTTCAATTATGTACTGCTTGTTGCTTTAATTCGACATTGTGGTGTCAATGTCCTTCTTTGATTATTTCTTAGTTGCCATCTTGACATGGGCTCACAACAGTTGTTGGTTCCTCCACATTGTTGCCATTGTGGCATTCAGCGTTTTAAGAAGTCAATTATGCAAGTTTCTTCTTGAATGCTTGGAGCTTTATTTCCGTGGCTTCAAATTTGAGTTGAATATCAAATAGCTACGGAGCAGGAGCTAGCGCCTCATCAACTTTGGGTTGACTTCTGAATTGTGTCAATTGTGCCTACAAGTTGCTGATGAGTTTATCTTGCATGAGGAGTCTCTTCTCAATTGTTGTGATCAATTGAACAATCATCTCCTCAATGTTGACCTTTGGCTCACTCGATGGTTTAGTTTTGAGCAATAAGGTGACGATGCTATCAGTATCGTTGTTGTTCTCCATTAATCAGATTTTTGCTTCTCCATCAATCGTATCAACTTTTCTTGATCGAAGAGCTTTGTCAGCAGCCCACCCATCATATGTGTGAGTAAGGCTAAAGGGTATTCTTGAGGAATAATGCTTGTATTTTGATCTTGCGTCGCCTCTTCTTGCTTAACAGGCTTTTCTTTGTCTTCTATCTTTGGCATTGATTGTTGATTAGACTTTTGTTGCCTCTTTGTCATTGAAGATAAGATACCACTAAACATGTGGTGTGCACAAGATATTTCCTGAAAAACTCACAACACTAGAAGAAACGTGAAGACAAACAAAAATATCTCAAAGTAGATAATGAAACTAGAATAGACAATTAATGAATTAATCTTTAGCAACGACGCCAAAAACTTTATGCACGCTAATTATGTAGAAAATACCGCTAGCAAGTGCACTAGTCGTATCAAGTAATAGTTCAACGGTGAGTTGAGTATCGAACCCACGAGGAATAATATTAACTCTATCTATCTAATTTCACCAACTAATAGGAGATGACAAGAGTTTGAGAAAAGAAATTATTTTTTAAAATGAAAAAGAAAAAAGAAACAAAAGATTGATAGCAACAACCTCTGGATCATGATAAGATAAGAGAAATTCAAGAGAAATTTAGTTTCACCACTAGATTAATCAACTTTAGTTCCAAACAAACTCCTAAGTGGATTAAGATCTACCCAATGTATGATTTTCTCTCCAAGATGAACAAATTATCTTAATTTTGTTCCTCTTCAGGATGCCAATCTTGTCTAACAGAAATTAAGATGCACTAATTTGTATCTCCTAGGTTGTGGATCCTTCCTCTTAGGATGCCAATCTCACATACCACACATCTAAATATTCCTCTCTAGGATGCTACTCACATGTGAAATGCAATGCTTCTACCTAAAATTCAAAAATCAATTTTAGAGTTTCAAAGAGAATTAAGATCTCGCTATTCTTCTCCAAGATGCTAGCGAGGAATCAAAATCTCATAGAAATCATAAAAAAACATTAAACACAACATTCATGTGCGTAGAATATTTGAAGAACTAAAATTAATAAAATCAAGAGTTAAATGTATTTTTCTTACAAGAATATTCTACTCTATAAAAAATAAAGAGAAAGAAATTACAGGGATTTTATCCTTCAAAATAAAGAGAAAGAAGAACAATTGAGGTCCAAAAATACCTAAATGATTTTCTCCTTTGAAATTTTCTGCAGCAAATTCTTTTTCTCCAAAGTCAGACTTCAAGTTGAGATTTTTTGCACAAAATTTAGGTCTTTTTGCATATGATCCTGGCTAGTTGCCTCCCCTTCTGGGTCCTGGATTGGAGGTATTTATATGTTTTGAGAGTCCTGGAATAATAAAGCTTATTTTAGGGCAGATAAGGCTGAATTTGTACTAACAACGGCTTTAAAAAAATAATTCTTTTTTTCTCGTACACGATCGTGACTAAAGCAAAAAATTTGAGTCTAGAAATAAGTTTTGGAGTTGTCACGAGCCGTGAAAAGGGTGTTACTGTCGTGACCAAGACTAAAAATAAGTTATGGACTTGTCACGGGCCGTGACTTTCAGTGTCACGGTCGTGATATTCAACTAGGTACTTTTCATGGCTGTGATAATGGAGTTTTGGACGTGAAAAATTGAAAAAAAAATACATTTTCTGGTTTTGTGACATTCGCCTAGGATTGTTACCGCAGCGTTCCGGGTGTGAAAGACAAAAAACACGACCTGTAGCTTAGGTCACGACCGTGACTATTTTGTCATCATCGTGACTAACACCCATCTTCAGCACTACCAGCTTCAAATTGTGATTCTTGCCTTGTTTTAACTCTAATTTGAGTGTCATTTTTTCTAGTGCTAGCGTCTCTTCATCCTCTTATCTCCTAGACAATAAATTTAAATAAATTGACTAGTTTCTATATTAAAATAAATAAATGTAAAGAAGTACATAAAATGATGCATGTGATGTAGAAATAAGTGAAATTTGGATCAAATGTGCTATGAAAAACATGACTAATTTAGCATGCATAAGCCAACTACGGATCTATCTTCAGTTGATACAACTTTCAAGGACACATTTCCTCTGTCATTTCTTGCAAGAAATCCTAAGAATATGACAAAGGAATTTTTTAATGACAGGTTATTACATCTTGTCTTTTATGTATCTTATCTGGTAGCAACATCAATGTGTGAATCTTCTCTCTGGAGGGGTGTGAACGAGTGTGAACGAGTGTATACAGGCTGCCATCAACTCCATAATTCACCAGAGTGTGAAACATTCCCACCTGATACCTGCATGAAAAGCAAGAATGAAACCACATAATTCATTCCAATGGATTTAGAGTGTGAAAAGATAAACTCATAGCCAGGAAATTCCAAAAAAATGTAAAAGTCATAAAAACATATGATAATATGCAACATGAAAATATCTAATCCATGATAAAAAGGTGACTATCCATATGGAATTTATGACCAAATTTCTTTTCATCAACTCTCAAGATTGTATGGTCCATTTGAAGACAACAAGAAAGAATAATATGGGCGAAGAATATATGAGAGTTATTAGATATTTTCAAAGTAAAATGGCCGATGATGAAGGATTTATTTTTAGATGGGAAGTGGAAAAAAAATAAAATTGCATGAAATGTCTTTTAGGCAGATTCAAGATCTAGAGATGGTTATGATACTTTTGGAGATGTTATAAGTTTCCATACAATCTATAGGAGCGACAAATTGTGCATGTCGTTTGCACCATTTACAGGAGTAATCATCATTGTCAATCTATCTTATATGGTTGTGCTTTATTAGCTGATGAAACCGAAGACACATTCATCTTGTTTATTTGAAACATGTTGGAGTGCATGCGTGGAAGGCATCTGATATGTATCATCATGAACCAAGATATTGCTATGGGCAATGTTATTAGAATTTTTTTCCAAATACATGACATAAGCATTGCATTTGGCATATCCAAAACAATGCCATGGTCAATCTTCATGATTTATAAGCTTATGACAACTTCCAAGTGGATTATGACAAATTGATTCATGGATGTTTAAGTATTGAAGAACTCGGCAAAACATCGATTTGTTTCGAGCAAAAGTATGATATTCACAATTATCATTGGCTTGCTATTATGTGTGAGAAGAAATGTTAGTGGGCTTCATATTATATAAAGGATGTACTTTTTGCAGGCATGCGCACAACTCAAAGATCAAAGAGTGTCAATGCTTTATTTGATGGTTATGTGAATTCTAATACTTCTTACTTGATTTGTTATAACAATATGACAAGGCAATTTGTGCTCGTTATAAGGCCGAAGAGCGAGCAAATTTTAAATCTATGCAGTCCTCAAGTAATGTAATCACAAGAAATAAATTAGAGGCACATGAAGGATCAATTTATACTAAAAATAATTCTTGTATATTCCAAACACAATTGTTGCATATGTTTGATTTTCATTGCACAAAAATCAAAGATGAATATGGAAAATCTATGTATTCCATTTATTTAGTTGGATTTCAAGATAAAAGGAGGGATATTGTTGTGCATGATCATCATCCAAGCATCTCGATCGAATACTTTTGCAAAATGTTTGAGAGGGATGGAATCTTTTGTCCTCACATATTGTATGTTCTAAATATGGAAAATATTTTGATGATACCTGAAAAATACATTCTTCGCCGTTGGACATTGAATGTTGTAGGATCTAGATGGCACCAAGAGGGGGGGTGAATTGGTGTATTAAATTTTTTTCTGCTTTTACTCAATTAGGTTAGTTATATTAGCGGAAGCATACACATGCAAATATGAACAAGTAGAAGAAGAAGAGAAACAGAAAAACAAACAAGCAAACACAGAGGTTTGTTGACGAGGTTCGGCCGAACTCCTGGCCTACGTCCCCGCTCTGATCTTCTCAAACTTGAGACCTCCGGAGATCATTGAACTCCTTCTTAAGTCTCCCTTACAACTTCTCCTTTCTTTTCTAGAGGACAAGGAGACAACCTCTTACAGTTCGCTCATGAACTCTCACTCCCTTCTATCATGGATTCTTCACTCGAATCACAGAAGGGAAAGTAAGGCTTTCTTTCGCTCAAGCTCTCACTAGTTAATTTGTCAAAGTTACTTCCCAAGACTCTTGGGATTACAATATATACTCTGCAAAAACGAACTAATCTGTCACTCAAAAAACTAGTTGTTAATGCAAGTACATAACACTTCACCTACCCCTCGGTCGCCCACTGCTCCTGCCTCGATTGACCGCTGCTCTGGTGAAGTCTCCACTTTAACTTCCGTCTGGTACCTCGGTTGTCCTCGTTCACCCTCGGACGTCCGCAGTTCAAATGATGAAGTCTTAGTT
>LTAE01008983.1:3676-19483 GCA_001647135.1 Pontederia paniculata
ACCCCCCCCCCCCCCCCCCCCGCACTGTAGGTGGGCCCGCCCCTGTCCACAGGTGACACAGGTCATGTTCCGCCATCCAAGCCGAGATTCTATTACTTTTTTATACAAAAAAGTATTGTATATTTTATAGCCGGATTTCATAATCATTTAGGAGATTAAATAGGGATCGAAACATAATAATCCAAGCCATAAACTATTTCTATCTAGGGCAAAAGACTAGCATATAATTATTCAACATGAAAAGCCTATCTAAGGGATCTGCCTATGTATATACCTAATTTTGTGAGACTTTTCTCATTGGTTCTTCACGTTCTTCTAATCCTTGCCTTCGCTCCCTCGATCTTCGATTATCTTTGATCTCCTTCTCATTCAACTAACGAGATTTTTGGTTTAAAAGTTTAGGAGAGAAGAGGGAGAAAGAGAGAAAAACCACGAAGGAGGACTAGATCCTTACCTATGCACCTTAGGAGAGAAAGAGAAAGAGGGAGAGAGAGTTCTAGGATTTAAGGGGAGAGAATAAAATTTATGAAACTCTATTGATAGAGGTGTTCTAGGGTTTCTCCAAGTTTTAAGCCAACATAAAGTCTATTATTTAACTTAATCCTGAAATTAAAATTAATTAGGGCACTTGACGCGGATTGAGCATTACAATGATGGTGATGACAAATAGCACTTATGATAAAGAGTTTCGTAGGATTGAATACCTAAATAAAAGAGCCTATTAGTGAAATTCACAAGAGCTTTGGTGGGCTTGCGCATGACCAAAACAGTATAATAATAACTATCCTTCTATTATGGAAAAAGTATCTTCATGCCGTACCATCTTCCTTGTTACGATATGGAGTAAGGGGAGGAAACGATGGAACAAACTTCAATATGTCTTGGCGGGCATTCCTCAAACCAGGAGTCGTATCTGTTGCTTGATTCCACGGGGAAATACACATCTGCTTGGGAGAGTTCAATTTCACTATCCCGTTGGACAATGGAATTGCATTCAGAACGTCCGCATTACCGTTTCCTGGATCCGTGTATACTCCGTTGCTCGTGTCCGGCTCCGGAGGGATCTTGTTTTCACCCAACTGAGGTGGAGGAGTGACTGGTGAACAATGCAACTGGAGGGAGCCGCCATCCATTGAGGGAGCATCCCCTTGAGGTGATTTTCTTTGTGGAATCTCAGCGTATGCAGCTTCTGATGCATCAAAAGTGCCGGTTGTACTACCGGGGGACAGACTCGCCAAGGGGGTGAGATTAAATAAATCGTCAAAATCATCCCATCTCGGAGAGAGTGTCGCAGCTGGGTGATAGTCCCGTCCCTGATCATAGAGGAATAGAGAACCTGATTCTTCTTCGTCAAATTTGATATCGCCAATGGATCGAATTGGAGAACTGGGCGACTCTGGGAGACGTAGCAAAGGTGCAGGAATATCAACTCCAGTGTACCTGAAATATCAAGAGGGAAAACAGGAATGATTCTGAGCACAAGGAAATTATATAAACAGAAAAAAACGAGGGTATTATTTATAGTCAAGTATACATACCTTGAGCATTCCGTTGATGGTGTCAATGGGGAAAGCCGTAAACCACGTTCAGTTTTTACCACTTCCTTCTTCTCCACTTCATCAAATCTGTTACCAGATGATTCCATCTCCAAGTTCTCTTCCTTTGGCTTCTCATGTTTTATTTCAATGCCTTCAATTGATCCTACCAGTTTACGTGGTTGGTGTTTTCACAAAATAAAGAAATATGAAGCTAGTATCAGAACAATAACAAAACAAGAAGAAAATATCAGAAAAGTATTCCGTCTAAAGCTTCCAAAGCCACTATATGATAAGGAATCTATGCTTTAAAATCTTATGAGCCTAAAATTTATTTCTTGATAGTTGATATACACTAAGTCGCTCCTAATAGATGCTACAGTCTTGAGCATCCATCACACAGTAACCCTTAATGACAGAACCAACCTACACTTTTTGGCAATATCTAAGCTAAACTTGAACCCCCAAAATATCTAATCTACACTGTAGCTACCTCTGACGTAACGTTGCTGTTAATCACATCATAAACCCAATTAGAATTTCAATTTACTACTTACAAGTAACAATATTCCAGCATCGCTTACTGCATGCTGTTTAGATTGTCATGTAATGACCAAAACAGTTAACTGATGCTTACCATCTTTTCTGCCAAACTTGTTCTTACAACCCTCACATCGGCAACCAAGAGAGCATCCAACGCCAGCCTTTAATACAAGCAAAGCAAGTAAGAAATATTTTTTTTAAGGGCAAGAATTGCAAGGAATATATCAAGATGTGTTCAAGGTGAAAAATGCATAACCACTATGTATATTTAAACTTGTCAACAACCTGAAAGCATTCACAATACTTCTTGAGACAAAGTGACTTTCTACAATTGCAGCCTCTTTTATGCCTTGCTGAAGATGGAGTATAACTGATACTCTCCTGTAAAAATAAGGGTTTCAAGTTAAAGAAATTTAGAGGAGGAATAATGTATTAATAACGAGCTGCCAATTGACAAAGTTCTTTTTTTGGGGTAAGTGAGAGTTTTTACCTTATTGTCAGAAGCACCCAGGAGCACTTTGGGAGTAAATGCAAGTGGATTTCGGGTTTCAATCTGCTTTCTTTTTTCAAGTATAGTCTCTTCATGTTGAGGACTGTTAAAACACTCATGGCATTCACATGCTTCGGTACAAACCATGCCAGCGGCAAAGCAGTCACAATAGCTGCACACGAGATAAAAAAATAAGAAAATCATATTCATTATTTGGAGCACTTGCATGTTTCTATGGACTGCTTACAGTTTCAGGCATTGGGAGCGCTTGCAACTACAACATTTCTGACCCTCATTGTTTGCCCCCTTCCTGAAAATATAGCACATGGACATGAGAAAAAAAAGTAAAACTTGCATAATCACAAATAAATGACGTTACCTCTTTTTTCTGGAGCTTGACTGATTTGACATCGCAGCAGAGTTAGAATTTTCTGCAGGCAACGTTTTCATATTACGTGGAGTTAGATATTGGTCAAGTAGAGCTTCGTAACTATCAGAAGATATTGGCAATTCTTTGTTCAGATTCCGACCACCAAACACCACATCATTATCATAATTTGTACCACTATGAAACACTTTGTCCTTGCTTGCAATTAGTGCAATAGAATCATGTGAGGTTAAGCTTGTTGAAGTCAACTGATTTTTTGAGGTTTGCACTACACGATCATTAACCCCCAAGAATAGTGTGTCTCGTTCACAAATATCCCTTTCCATCAATTGCATGTCAGTGCGGGTAGTCTGTCCAACGCTTCCAAGGGTATTTGAACGTAAACCAATGACAAAAGGCCTAGGAACAGATACATAGGAGGCTCCTTCCTTTTGGCATGACATACTAATCTTGACTGTTGATTGAACATATTGCTTGGAGCTGGAAGTTTTATTTAGTTCTGCAATCGAAGTATCTAAAGTATCTGTGCTCATCAAATTCTCTGCACTGTCAGCAACAAAGATATTACTTGTGAAATTGCTTATCTGCTTTTTCGATCCAGGACTCTTCCTGAGGTTCTCTGCAGTCACAAATTCAAGACCTTTGCGCATGGCATGTTGATGCTGAGAAACCTCCTACATAGATTAGAAAAATCGTTTCATAGTAACACACTACAATTCTGACATCACAATATTCTCTAAGGCTTTTAACTTTGAATGTTAGAGTTAAATAAGTGAACTCTCCTAGTATCTTTTCTTGATAAATCTGATGGCTTCTAGTTCCGAAGATTACCATGTAAAAGGAATCGGCATGAAATAAATCATGCCACTAGTTCTCCTAAACAGATTGTTATTATATAATTTTGACAAACTACACATGGTTTTACCAACTTCAGGCAGTTTCAAACATGTTTTAGGGTTTTACCACCAATAAGAATGCCAAATGCCAATCAGGTAACGAATGTTCCCTGTCAGGGTAAAAATAAGTCAAGTTTGATCTAGCTGTGGGCAACACATTGGAGAAATTCTCTAGTGGAGCTGGGTGTCTATTGAAAGATTCAAAACAAAGGGTGAGATCCACAATCTCCACAGTCCATATCATTATTTTTCTGTAGTAAAAAGTAGCAAATGAGACATCTTGATGGTGTAATGCTAGATGGTGTACAAATAGAATTACCCGAATTTGTCCTAGTATATAATTCATATAACTGCAAAAGAGATGTGTCTACTACATTGGCTTATCATATTTAACAAACAATGAGAAGCTTAGTAAATTGATTGGAGTAACTGAATCCTGTCAATCTGCATTTAAAACATAATAAATTTTATGTACATATTATTAAAAACTTCTTTGCTTAATAATGAGCATAAGATGGCGGACAAGATAAGATTGAGTTTCAGACACTATCATCTAAAAGCATTGATGAACCTAACCTAGCATATATAAATTTATATGTTTCATAGGGATGACTACATACAAAGCTTGCAATGAATTTTATCTAAATAAACAAGAAAAATCAATCTGAATGGAAATTGAAATGGAAGAAAAGAACAAGGTCTTATAAAAAAAAAAAAGAACAAGGATGATCCTCTGATACTAATCTCAAGGCATGAGATAGAAAAGAAAATTGATACCTCATCATATAAGAACAGGTCTTCGGTAGGTATAGTAGACTTCTCAACAGTATGAACATCCAAGAGTGATCTTTGTATGAATTTAGAATTTAAGCCCAATTCACCTGATTTCAGATTTTCAGAAATATCCATACCTATACACTTACGATAATACAAAAATGAGCTTGTAGTCTTTAGTATTTCATGTGTCAGATTTTGATTATTCATTGATTCGAATGGAGCAACATCTGTCCACTTCTGGTTTATCAAACTCTTCTCATTCTGAGCGCCAGCAGGCAGTGCCCTACAAATACCAGTAGCTGTGAATGCTGGTTTAAGCTGCTCATCATGTGACATATCATGAGATCCCTCCACTTGACAAGGTGCCTTCAACTTGTTCTCTACATTTTCAGTAGAGTTGTCACAAATGTATTTGTGCATTATGGAACGATGAAAATTGACAACATTTCCCCCACTATATGAACAATCATCAAGTAAAGCTCGAGGGAGAATAGTATCTTGGTTTAATTGCACATAAGGCAAATCAGAAGATCTAAGAGAACTGGCCATGAACTCATTCAATGCAGATGAAGAGGAAGGTGCAATATTTTGTGAGTTTGGTGATCCATTATGGTCAGAATTGGTTTGATTTGCAGTTATCATAGTGCATCTACCCTGATATGCTTTTTCAGTTTGCTTCGAACAAAGATCTGGAGAATCAGAAGCATTGAGGCCAATTTCTGATGGGCCAGCAAGAGATACATCGACAATGGGTGAACTACGGCAAGGTTGTTTTTCAGGAGACTGGTTTTCGTCAAACTTGCTATGAAGGCTAGGCATTGGCTGAAGCGTTGATGGCAAGAAAAGTGTTCTATCCGTTTTCATGTCTCTCAAACATGCTGTATCATCCCTGGGATGCCTCTCTAAGCTACAAAATAGTAGATTGCCAGAGTGATATGTCAATGGAGAATGCTAAAATCAATATTCACATTATTATGTCTGCCAAAGGGTAAAGAGATTAGTACCTTCTCCAAATATCCTGATTGGTTTGGTGAATATGTGGTGATCTGAACACAGGTTCCTGGGATGTAAAATATATGCTACCATATGACAGAAAACCAGGCCTGGTTTGGATTGGAGATATTGGGGAGAAACTGTTAATGTAGGTAGAAAAAGGAGAGTCCTGCAGAAGGAATAGAAAATAAAAATTTCTACGGACAAGCACCACAAGAAAGGGAAATATCAATTATTTGAAAGAACAAGAAAACTGCTAATTATGGGTAAATAGCTACATCTGAAATGTTGATAAAATAATGCAATTATTAACATCCAACCAGGGCAAGCCATAACTACAATTATCAAAATTTATACGCTAGATGTGGTTGCCAAGCTTTAATGCTAGCAGTAAGTTGTATCCATCAGCCTTCAGTGGAACTGACTACAGTGCGACATACTACAAGAAGATCAAATAGAAAAAGATGGAAACTCAGCAGAATTCCACGAGGAAATGAGACCTCCATGATGATCTTCTCTCACATTACAACACAATATCCTCTTCTTCATTAGTAGAAAGTATGAGTTCCATCTGATACCCAGCAGCCTCCCATCCAAATAGAGAGATCTGCTCAATCATGAGAAAATGTTCCATATAACAAGTTACATGGTCAATACCTCCATAACCAAAACCAAATTGTCCTCGATGTACCAAAAAAGACAAAAAAAACGCTAAAAAACTTGTGCATTTATTTCGACAAGATATGAACCCAGTTAAATATATAGAACAGCTACATTAAAGCCAAGTCTTCTTCTTGATGGAAAATTAAAGCAGACGCGCAGCCCACAATCTTGCAGTATAATGGATAGCCGCCATCAGGCGCAACAGTAGAAACAACTCATGGACAATCTTTCATCCCCACCCTCAAGGGACCCCGAAGTGGCTTCAGATCCTCTCTCTCAACATAAATTGATACAAGTAGAAGAAGGCATACGACCACAAAACCCAGGTTAATGAACACATCTAATAAGTAGAGAAGGAGGAAAAGAGGACCTTGATCGGCTGCAACGAGGCTCCGGCTGCGGCTCCTTTGCCGACAGAGGTGGAGGTGGCGGGCTTGCCGCAGGTTGTATCCGTGGAATCCATGAATCGAAACCAACAGCGACAGGGTGTATAAGAAGAAGAAGAAGAAGAAGAAGAAGAAGAAGAAGGACTCCATCAAAACTTGGGATTTGCCTGGATCTTAAATTTTCTACAAATTCTGATTTGTTTCTTAATTTTCCTCCAATTGGTTTCCCTTTTTCCTTCTGATCTCTTCGTTGAAGGATTCTGTGCGGATTAAACGGTGGAAGCGCGGGAAAGCAAAAATTACCAAAAGAGGACACAAAGAGTTTTTATTCATGTCGATGTCCGCCGCGTGGCAGTAATGAGTCCTGGCGTTTGATAAAGTAACAACAATATTATTTCAATCAAATTCAACAAAATTTTATAAAAATAATACCATTTTTTATTTATTTAACCAATTAATATTATAATATGATCTACTAATAAGAATCAATTTTACTATAAATCTATTATTTATTATATTTTAAATGGTTACAATTTACCAAAAAAAATCACCCAAAAACTTGTGGGAATCAACATGTTATTGTTACATTTTTATTTATTATATATAATATACTGATTATGTATGTGACATTCTCAAAATTACAATCCAAACGCTTGTTCAGATGACTCTTAAAGACGTTACTCATGTTTAATCTTTCATACTTTATCTTAACTTTTGACCTTGTATGATCAGTAGAATATACATGTGTGCGAAAATTAATTTTGCAGAAGATTTAATCATAAGTAATAATAAGCTTACATAAATCAATACTTTTGAGTACAACTCAAATTATTCACATTTAACTAGATCTAATTAAAATCATGTGCAATTATCTTGTGTAATCATAAACATCATCATCGTCCACACCACCATCATCATTGCTTACTATACCTTGGAAACATTTGCATATAATAAATCATAACCTATAAAACATAAATAAGTGACATATGTCAATCATATTAAGTTTGCTTTGTTTTTTTCTAGTATTTTGTTATTTAACTTTGTAATTGTAATGTCATCAAAAGACCACCAATCACATAAGAGAATGACCTTCTGGAGACGTTACGACTTTCTTCTTTGAGTTAATCTTTGATCAATTGATTAGTCAACCACAAGAGTGCATCATGCGGAAGCAATAACTTTAAAATAAAACTACACTAAATGACTCTAGTCAAATAAAATATTCTATTATATTGTTCCAACAAGGAAAGACATAAATAAAATAAGTTCAATGACTTTATTGGAAAATTAAAAACTCCTGAGTGTAGTCCTATCATATGCAAGCCATCAGGTCAGAACACTTACATCACTAGTGTCATCACCTATTCATTGCGCTCATTGCTTGTAGGATCAAAAGTAGGGGAGATAATCCTCTCACGTGCAATGAGTGATGAAGCTAAATATGTAAAGAAAATAATAGGAAAAATCATTTATATAATTGACAGAAAAGAGAGAAAATCATAATCAATAAAATGAGTGTCTTTACCTTTACCTTTTACTTTCCTTTGCATCATTTCATTCTTTACAATATTATTAATTACTCAGTTGCAAGAATCCAAATTGCCTTATGATGGTACAATGCCCATTATTTCTTATTCATATAGTCCTTGCCCAATTAAATTCCTTTACTTAGGACCCATTGTCATTATTTTATGGTACTCTTGTCCTAAGTTGTTCAATTAACACAATCAATAGTGAGCCTTTAACAATCATGAAGGTCATTAGCAAGCTTGTCAATATCGCGATTTAAATCGTAAACTCGTACGAGTATAAGAGTCTACCCCCTAGAATCGAGTTAAATAGTTGTAGTATTGTAATTTGTGGTAGACTCGGTAGACTCGCGAATTGACTTGTTAAAATCGTTAGAATCGATTGAAATCGAGAGTCTACTATTGAACTCATAGTAAAAAAGATAAATAGATGCCAAATATGCATATTTATGATCTATTAATCCGAAAAAGTTGCAAATGCTCTTAAATTGTGAGCTAAAATTATGATTCGTTGGTCTTAATAATGAACTAATTGTGATATATTATCTTTTTCTTTCATTTTAACTCAAATTTTATTTTTCGCATATTGAATCATAACCCTATAAGTCATACGATCTTGTGGGTCAAATTAATATAGTTAGCATGTTATATTTTTTAAATTATGAATGTGAATTATGTTAACTATAATAAAATTACTATTATCAAAATTTTGATTGCTGAAGTGAAGTATTTAAATATTTGAATGAGTGATTGTATCAATTAAGAGTTAAGATTAATGAGAATCTATGTTTTTATCATTATAAGAGAATATATTAGTGGTTATGTGATCTAAGATATCAATATTTATTTTATGTTATATAATATATTAATCATGTTATAATAAATTTATCTGGAACATAAACTCTACGATTTTACGATTCGATTTTACGATTCGATTTTACGATACGAATCCACGAGAGAAAAAATGAGTTTACTTAAACTCTCGATATTGACAAGCTTGGTCATTAGTTTTAACTCTGGTGCCAATAAGACTAGCTAGGCTTGAAATTCAAAATATCAATTGTTTCCAAAGAAACCTAATTACCTCACGTTTGAGGTTTAATTCACCGAGAACCAAATCATACTCTTTATGGATAGATTCAATCACATACTAGGTTCATTTTAGACCATATTATCTAAACCTAATTCTAGGTTATGACTCAATCACAATTCATTATAGAAAAATGGAACCAATACTCTTTATCGCTTTCCTGGAGATGGAAAGACGGTCCGCGTCCATAGCAGATACGGTCAAGAGCCATGATCTCGTGTTTATACACTGGACACCATTCACATCCCTGGCGGACATGGTCTGTTTCAAATACTTGATCACGTGTTCCTTGATAGGACACGATTCGTGTCAAAATCAAACATGGGCCATGTCAATCATGCAGAGTCCAAGTTAAATGCAATCCGACCTGCGTCCACTTTGGACATGGCTCGTGTTATGGTCACATGGTTTGTTGGAATCCCTTTGTTTCAATCTTAACGGACTAGTTCAAGGTGACTCGATCCATGTCCTAGTTCATGATTGAATCGTCCAAATAACGTGGTCCGCGTCAGGATGATGCAACCCATTTCCATGGCTAGGTTTTTTCATGTGACACCATTGTCTCGGGAAACACACTCGCTGACTATCTTTATGCGCAACACGACCTCGATGTGCGCTACCTTGATGCACTCGTTGTCGCAGACCAAGGGTTCATGCTTCTAGATATTCTACGATGAAATTCTGCTTTAACATTTCACACTTGTGGAATGAAGTGCCATCCATGTCTAGGAAGCACATGGGCCATTTCGTAGGAGTTGATTCCCTCATTTTTTGCTCTGTCGCTATCGCGGAACACAACCCGCATGAAGGTCCAATGTAATCCATGTTTTGTCACCAATGTGACGACGATGTGGTGGCATTGTCTTTGCTTCATTAAACACGATCCGCGTCAAGGGGTGATGTGGCCCGTGTTTGCCTGCTCCGCCATGGTCTTGGCGACACGATCCGTGTTTAGCCGTCTCATGTTCGTCAGTCCGGGTTAATAATGTTGATTTGATCATGAGTTAGGACAGATTATCAATTACCTGATAACTACAATAATTATCTCCTCATGCAACATCCAAAATCATAATTTAATTTTATATGATTCCTCCATATCATCTTATACATATGATAAATCATGTATTTGATCCTCCTAGTTACATACCTAGTCTTGTCGGGTTGTTCGTTCGTTCATTATACTCTAAATATCACTATCCTCATTTTCTCAAGCTTTATATTATCCTTGATCTCCTTTACGTTCTCCTCTGCACTCTAGGGAGAGAAGAAGAGAGAAGGTAGAGGGTTTGCGTGAGGGCTAGGGCTTTGAGGGACGGATGAGAGTTATGAGGGTTTCTCTACCCTAAGAGGTATATTGATATGGTGTTCTCCAATCTTAGACGAACTCCAATTCCCTTATTTTAGTTTCAACCTGAAATATAAATGAATTAAATATTATTATTTATTACTTTCTATTTTCAATAAAATAGTGCCCATAACATGATCTATTTGGTCATATATATAAGTAGAGTCCAACACGGCCCACGTCCAACATGGAGACGATTCTTGTTGAGTTCTTATTACTCAATATTTTAATTATTTGAAAATTATCTAATTTTACATTATAACCTCCTTAAAAATGAATTCATTCTTGAATTCAGTCATACCATCTATCCTCCGGCTCTAATACTTGACCAAAGAATATTTCTTTACTATGTATCATGTCAATGAAAATCCATTTTAAAATTGTATAATCTTATCGGGTTCAATAGGAGTACCTGGTGGGGCATCGTAGTAGACATGTGGCTCTACTCGTATAATCTTCCTAGTGCGGGGTTAGGAGGTCATCGTGCTCCTCGGGGGTCTTGGTCTCTACTCGATCTCGAAAGTCTCTAGCAGAGTGACTATGCTTTCCATAGTTAAGACATGCACAAGTTTTATGGAGACATTCTCCAGAACGGAACCTTTGGCAATGTGGGCAAAGCTTCTTATTATCTTGCTATTGTTGTGATCCTTCGTGGCACATAAAACCTTGGGCACTCATCCCGATGGTGAACCTTCTAAGTCTTGGCTTGTCTATGTTCGTACCACCTGGGCAAGTCCTGGTCTGCTTGTCGTGCTGGATCTTTCCCTTTTAGTTTCTTCTAGCACTCCATGTCATCTCTCTTTAAGCGTTAGTCAATTCGGATGCGTGAGTGAGTGATGCGTAACAATTTAGTCATGTTTTCTCTATCATATTCATCTCAGTTTCCATGCATTTTGTTATCATATGCATTAATTTATCTTTCATTTGACTTCTTTTTTATTTTTATGAGTCAAGTCTACATAATTGGTATGTTCATGTATCCAGGGTATAGAGGAAGGAAGCCATCGAAATCTACGCTAAATTCAGAGTCAAATATTATACAATTCAAATATTTCAGCTTCGGTCACGGTCGTGACAGGCTTATCAAGGGCTATCAAATCACCATGGGAAAAGAAGATTGTTCGGTCACGACCATTACACTTTTGTCACGGACCGTGACACAATGGAGGAGTTTTTGAAGCTTCAGTCATGACCGTGGCTCTCAGATCACGGGTTATGACAACTTGAGGAAGAAGGCATTGTTTGATCAAGACCATGATAATATCGTCACGGACAGTGACACATTTGGAGAAAATACAAGTGTTTGGTCACAACCATGAGTCTCAGATCCTGAACCGTGACATATATGAGGCTGATAAACATCTATTTGGTCACGACCGTGACACAGTCTGCGGCGAGTAATTACCTTCAGTTACGGTCACGGGCCGTGACCATATGCTAGAAATCTTAAATTTGCGATTTTGAGGCCGTTTCAAGTCATTTTTTGACGGTTGTGATTTCTTTTGAAGCATGATTCTCTCCTAGACAATTCTCATAAAGTCTAGGGTTCTTCTAACCCATAAATAGCCGTCAAAACCTCAAAAAGGGGATGCTTCAAGCTTGGGAGAGCCTACAGAAGGAGATGACGAAGTGCTGTCAGATTTCGGAGACGATCGTCGTTCGAAGGTGTAAACTTTCTGTAATTATTTATGTTGTTGTAAAGTCTTCTCTGATTATGACAAGAGGATGAACTCCCATATTTGTATTGGATTTTATTTTGGAGATTTCTTATGTAAAAAAGGAAAACCTGGAACCCTAATTTTTTATGCAAGATCATTTTCTTTCATGTTTTTATGTATATGTTGTGTGTTGCTTAATGCTTTCATGCATCTCATGATTTTATGATTTATGAGCATTCTGGATAGGAATATATATATATATATTCATGATTTTCATTTGAATGCCTGGATTGATCTTTGAAGTAATTTAGTCAAAGCATTACATATCGCATCTAGTAGCATCCTGGAGAATACTGGGTGTGAGGTATGTGAGATTGGCATCTGAAGAGGAGCAATTGATGCGCGTCGTGTAACAGGTCAGGTTTTAACAGAAAATATCTGATTGTGACAAAGGTTGTGACAACTTTAATTACACTTGATTGTTCACTACAAAGGCAAGTTTTAAAATTTATAAAACACCAAATTACACAACTACTACCTCCGCAAGCGCACGGGTAGTTGTAGCACTTTGGGATCGATCCACAAGACTGGTCAACTAGGTTTCCAGAAAGATTCCTAACTCAACTGCACTAGACTAGGGACAAACTTATTGTTGGTTGGAATTATTTTTGGATTTTCTAAATGCGAGAAAGTAAACAGAAGAAATATCAATTATAAGAGACATTTCAAGGCAAAGTTCCACCCCAGGCTCATCTGTAATTGTCAAACATTAAAAACATATGAATCGAAGCCACTGTCGTCACATGAATATCCCTTGAAATCATTTAAAAATAATACGTTCAAATCAATCTGTTGAGTCGTCACAACTAGTCATCACAGGTTGTCATATTTCCCCTTATTACGCTAGATTCCTTTGCATGCAACCCTAGACGATCCCTTGGCTAGGTGAGGATGTATAGAAAAGGACTAGGTTGATGCCGAACTCAACATGTGGATCATCACAATCAATTGTCACTAGCGAACACTCCTCGTCATGACAGATTCCTCGGTCACACGACCTTGTGCAATCCCAGTCAGGGGTAATCCCAATTAAAGAGTTGCTATCGAGACTATTGATGGCTACTAATCCTTCCCAAAAATGCACACCAATTGGCCTTCTTGGCGTGAGACATATAAAACAGGGAATAGTAACACCCATCTGTCATAAGCGAGTTGTTTTTCAACAGTCATGACAAATCCCTTGATTACACGACCTTGGACAATCCTGGTCATGGCTTGGTCTAGTTGAAGAAGAACAATCAAAGACTTAGGTATATGACCACTTCAAGGATTTCCCAATTCTCAACAGTTGTGATAGATTCCTCAGTTACACAACCTCGGGTTTCACCCGAATGAAGAGAATCAATAAATCGATGGGGATTCAAGAAAGTGTTGTTTCTCCATAGTTGTGACAGATTCCTCAATTACACAACCTCGGGTGGTCCTTGTCAAGGCTTGACCTGAATGAAGAGAAACAAATTCGATAAAATCAAAGATATGCAAGTCTTTCGAAATCAACTTGGATATAGTTAGCTGATGACAGGGAATTTACACCTTATTTTCCTTTGCAAAGACCACAATTTTTCACGAAATTATGCATCATTTACATATATTGCCACACCTTTTTACGTCCTTTGCATCATTTGAAATTCCCTCGGCATAAATACATATTTTCACCCCCATGACCCTTTTTAGTTAAGTTTTGAAAGATTTATGCTTGATTTTTCCTATAGGAATTTACCCAAGGCCTAGCAACATGTGTGATAGGAACTGTACATGGGGGTACCTGTGCCGGAAACTAGACCTAGGGGTACCTGCGCGTCACTACATGCCAAACGCCACTAGAAAATAAATATAAAACAAAATCTGCAGATTCCTCTGCCAGCTTTTGTGGTCCAAATGATGAAGGTTCCTTGGCAGCTTCAGGAGAATATTGGCAGGGTTATGCAAGGGACAAGTGGCATCTAATGATTGCAAAAAGGAAGAGGATAAAAGGCAAAATGAAGGAGAAGAAATGGATTCCGTTCTGCATCCGAGAGGAAGCATCGAGTGGAGCCGCCGCCATTGCTGAGGAAAGAAGAGAACCAAAGCTAAAGAAGGAGGTCTTCCACGTTGAGATTTGGTGAGTATCATTGCTTTATGCTTTGTGATTCTTACTTGTATTAATCTCCAATGATGAACTCTTGTATTATCATGTTTGTGATGTGTTTGATGGTTGTTAGAGGCTAGACACTTAGGCCTGGACATGGGATGATTTGAGAAACCCTACTTTTTGTATGAACTTATCTTTTAATGCATTTGAGTTTCCATCAGACTTTCCAATCTTTCTTTTTGTTATGTGCTTTGTGTACGCTGATTTTTATGCTGTGATACACAAACTGTATGTTCCATGGAGGTTGGGATCTGAGAGGCTCAACCCATTCCATTTGGGAACCTATAGGTTGTGGTTCTTACTATTGACGTTTTGCACATTTAAGTTTGAATGCCGTGAGCTATTTGTTATTTCATCCCCGATGGAAAATTGGGATCCAAGAGGCTTAATCTTCTCCATCGAGGTAGAGTAGTAGCTAGTTCTTATCTTTGTATCTCATATTTACGAGGGATCGGGATCCGAGAGGCTTGACCCCTTCGTCTAAGTTATTTGTGGGGATCCGACAGTCTCCTATGGATATCTAGGGGAGATTGGGGATAAGTTATCCATGGCAATTGAGAGAGTTATGAGAGAAACCTCTAGGGATTTAGGCTCAAGCCTTGACTACAAGAGTAGCTAGGTTTGATTTCTTAACATCTCAAGTCAATATTATTTGAGTTTCACGTGTTCATTAGCAAGTAGGATTCGAAAATGATTCCCATGTCCCGACTATTTTCCCTATTTTAGTGATTCCATCTTGCTTCATATTTGTTCTGCTTTTGTTTATCTAAAATCTAAAAAAAATCAAAAAAATATTTGTGCACTTATCTTTTCACATTTTAGTTCTAGTTCACCTGATTTTTTGCACAAAATATTTCTCTCCTTGTTTTCGGTTCGTGGTAGAATAGAGAGGTTGAGTTGTGAATTCTTGATTTTCCTATGGATTCGACCGTAAAATACTACAAGGAAAACCGTATACTTGCGATTGGAGTTGTGTGCTTAGGTTTATTTTCTAAAACCTGGTATCACCTTTATTTTCGAACACACATTTTTTGCTCATCAAGTTTTTGGCGTTGTTGCCGGAGAAATTTTGATTTTTCACATTCAATTCTTTGTTTAGTACCGAGCTGAATCATTCACTATCATTGTCTATATTCGAGTAATCACGTTTATAGTTCACTTTTCTTCTTTCAATCTGATTACTTTTCTTCCTTTTTGTAATTAGTTCTTTCACACTTTGCTTGAATTCAGTTTTCCCACATTACTAATAGATACTGCACTTGCTTCTAACTATGTATGCCAAGCTCTAGCAGTGCAGAAGAAGAATTGGGAGATTTTGATCCT
>LTAE01008985.1:0-19475 GCA_001647135.1 Pontederia paniculata
ACATGTACACTCCCCCGTTATCGGTCAACCTCTCTTCTTCTTTGGTCGACCGTTTATGCTCTGCTTCTCCACCTCATGTGTCAATCCTCTGATACTGGTCGACCGCTTATATCCTTAGGACGCCCACTGCACACATGGTTTTTCATGATATATATTACATGTGCAGTGGTCGTTCATTCCTTTAGCTCAGGTCGACCGCTGTACTGAACTTGAATATATCATGTTACAGAAATCAGCTCAAACAAGTTCATCGGTACAGGCTGAGTTCACTTACAAATTTGTGATCATTCAAAATATTCTCGGGATCTTAGATTCAACAAAAAGGTTTAAGAAGACAATGCAACAAATTATTCATAAAGAAGTGGACTTCAATTTCGTGCTCAAAATGCAAGTTTGAATTTGAAAAATAAAATGATATTATAGAAACTGATAATTAAATGGACACATTTCCATTCTTCAACACCTTAGTTAATAAAACATATTGGGAGACCAATAATTACATAGAAAAATAGGTGACCACAACTCTTAACATAATTGCATACAACTTGATGATGTTATAAGTTAGAACATTGAAGTTTTTACTCTTATATAAGTATAGTTTGTTCCCCCTAAATCATGTTATAATTGGTTATTATTTTTCCTTTCTTACTTCATATCTTCTATCGTTATCGACGAACTAGTACTTTATGATTCTTGTATGATCATAATCAAAATTCTTATCAGGCATATCACTATCATTTCTAAGTTGGACTAGTATTAGAGTTATTTTCGAAGGTCGATACGATCATATCCACTGATACGATCGGACCGAAATACAGTCAGGTCGACTGATATGGTCATATTCGGTAATATGGCAAGGTCGAAATATCATTGGATGGAACAAGTATCATGCATTCCAAATTGATATGACCGTACTCCTGAATACAATCGGACTATAATAATCTCGGATCAATCAATATGGTTGTATCGATCGATACACGCCGATCAAAATCTTATTAGTTATAATCTTATCTAAGTATTCTTACTCAATATAGTCGTACCGATCCATATGGGCCAACCATATTGATGCCTTGTATATTACAGTTTAATATTAAAAGCGCTTCAAATACCCATTCTTGATTTCTCTATACCATCTCGGAGTTTCATCATGCTCCCATCAATTGATTGCCTAATTTCCAAGTTGTTATGACATGTATATTCATCGAATATCAAAACATAGCTAATAGGCTAATAAAGATAAAATTCGAAAGTTGAGGGATGCAACGCTATACTTATGAATTGGATATATTGTTACTAATTTTATCATTATCGGGAGGTAGGTAGCGTGACTGAAGTCAACATAATGAAATTACATGACCGATGAAGGCAAAATACCATTGCCACTATTCTTATTGTGCGAGACTCTCCATCTCGTAAAATGAAAAGGATTCCACACAAGGTGTGTTATCCATCCTTCCCTAAGAAAATGACACTTGTCGTGCCTTGATCAATCATTGACCTATCGTCATATTGTTGTATTATTTTCATGACATACCTTATAAAGTGAAGAGCTCTTTCACTACAAAGAAATTAAAGAAGTTGAAAGAACAAGTTTCATGCTTACTGATTTATTAAATTCTAAATGATGAATATCGATTCTTAATGATGCTCTTACTAATTTATCAAATTATAAATGATGAATACCGATTCTTAATGATGATTACCGATTTATCGATTCTTAATGATGATTACTAATTTATCAATTCTTAATGTTGATCATTGAATTACCGATTCCTAATGTTAATGTCATCATATCGTACCAATTGTATATGAAATTACTTTTATGATCGTTGATTTATCGACTTCCAACAATAATGTCATCGTGGTCTACCAGTGAAATGTTACTATACTCCCATTGATCTCTAAGTTAAAAGTATGATGAGAGACTATCGATTATTACAATTTATCGATGATTCCATGACACTCTACTGAATTGTTACAATTTATCGATGATTCCATGACACTCTACTGAATTATCAGTTAAAGATTTACGATGTTCCACATTTGATCCATCTTGATAAATAAGTCATTCTATTACTACATGGAATCATTGTTCAATATCGAAAATGTCATGTTCTTATTCTATGATAAATGATTTATTCCTATTTTTATGTTATTCACACAAGCTTTTTAAAAAGCTTATGGGAGATGACCTCTCCTGCATTGATGCTTGTTGTACATTATTCTTACTCGGCAACTTGATGGTGTGCGTGACACGAGGCTCTGATGGTTGTTGCATATGGATAAGGACTCTTTTGTATTTTCTTTATGTTATATGTTGTGTCGAACATTGAGTTATAATAAGCGATAATTTGAATGTTATTTGGAGTCTGCAGTTGGTATTAAACTTGATGACTATGTCAACTTGTGATTTCTGCATCTATTATATTATGCTTTATTTATATTATTATTGTATTCACCCGCTGATGTGTCATTATTGATCAATTTGGTCAAGAAAATGGTCATGTGGCGAGAGTTGAATATCGAGATGGTTACACAGTCATTCAAATTGCAGGAACAATTATTTAATGTAAATAAAATTGAACAAGAAAAATCTTATTCAATGGAACTATATTTAATATGGTTTGGTATTCAATTCCATTAATATTCTAGGCATCATTACTAAGTTAATGTTCTTTTTCTCGGTAGACATTCTCTATCAATTTCATGGCTCAAATTTATTGGTACGAGTATTTGTCAATCCTCAAACATTATATATAGGTTTAATGCATCTTTGATGCTTTGAAGATACGCAAAGTACATTTTCGTCCTCTGATATAAAAACAATGATGGATTTGATAAATATTATTTTTTTAACGGGGTGCATATCAGATTCAAAGTTTGTTAATCACATATAAACATGATTCTACGATATTATCAAAAATGTAATGTTGGTTATTGCTTCGCATGGACATATCAACAGAACATGATCAACTGCAGAACGGAATCAATTTTCATTACTTAAAAATCCAAGTTTTACAAGCTAAGATACCATCTACGACGTATCGATCAGCCCAAGCCGCGCGGGAAACATTTGGAACTCCTTCCATTGATCAAGGAAAGTCGAGCTTCAACTATGACACAAGGCTGGTTAAGAATTGGATGTGGATGTCATATCTGACTTAACTATGATACACAGCGTGGAGGTGCAGAGCCATCGTCCGTCCTAATGGGCTTAAGAAACTTGACAATGGTACTATCCACAAGTAGTCGATGCAGTCTAGCCACCTTCACAACTGCTTCTCTAACAGCCAGCAGCTTTTAAAAAGTTGTCATATGGGCTCGAAGCTGGGAGCCTGAAGTAATGAGGCTGGTACTGCAACTCGTTACAAATAATGACATTGCCGCCTATATATGCATCTAGATTCTGATCAAGGAAAGGATTGCCATTCTGCAAAAATATCGACATAGATATATTTGATTATTCCAGCCTAATAGAGAACGAGTGCTGAACCGAAGTCCGTATGAATTGCAAAAGAGTAGTGTGAGATTGCGATCGAAGTATAAATCTATTTGCAGCAATCCCAAAATTGTAACCTGACGACACAAAGATGAGCAACTAAAATCATGATTTACTTGGATTGATGTGACAAGATTCTATTATGTTTAGACATTCGTAAATATGCTATGTACCTTTTGCGCTTGATCTGCATAGGTACACATGTACTGTCCCGCTGCATTTTGATCCTGTGGGAAGCCAAATACCATACCCTGACTTTGTTGAGGGTTCGCGAAAACTGACATTTTCTGTTGTTTTTCAATCATAAAAGCCTCACATTGACTAGCCATTTCTTTGTATGGTATATCAGGGATGGTTGAAACTGAAGATATACCAGCATGCCAACTTGGGTCAGATACCTGTATAAGTCCATGTCAATGAAAAGTAGCCGACTATTTACAGGCAAAGTAATACTGAAGATGGATAATTAGTCCAAACTGTACATCTAAATCTCCTAGAATTGATTATATTAGACGGAATGGAAAGGAAGCAAAAACTACTTTGCAGAATTTACGCAATAATCCTGAATATTAATCATCACTTATTTTAAAAAATCTTTTGCAACATCAAGAAGAATGAAGGTCCATAACTGGAGAAAATACCGTATCTAAAAGCTGATTTACACTGAGAAGGTTGATGACATTATCAGCCAACTTCGAGCTGGGATCAGATATACCTTCGGATGATTCTGTAAGCACATCATCATCAATTGTGAAAAATGCGTTTTTGACCTACAAACAAAGTATCAAGTTCAGTGATCAGAAAAATGGAAGATGATCACTTCATCACAACTGAGAAGAAAATTGGGCACCTCATGAGAATTCTCCTGTTTAGATTCAAATGGCAAAGCCTGTCCTGGTTTTTCCATGAATTGAGATCCAAGAGGGCAAATATCATCTGGTAAGAAGTCATTTAGAAGTTGTGCTCTTACAGTGGATGACTCAGACTGCAAATACATGAGAACATCAAGAAACCTGTAATCCTAAACTGAAAAGCAGTAGCAATAATATCCATAAGATATATATGATGATTACATCTGACAAAACTTCCAAGACATTCATAATGACAGAAGCCATAGATTCTTTTGATTGACTTTCTGTTAGTTGTACTGCATGTAGGAATTTTAGAGAATCATCATCATCATCCGTCGACCCATAATTTTTTGTCAAATGATCAACTTCTATAGCCTGTAGCTTGGAGTCCTCGACCAATCGAAGAAATGGATCAATCTGGGCAGGCGAACAATTCATAAGTGTTAGCCAAGCTTGTTAAATATACTAGACAAGCATGCCAGAGTGGCCTTATACTAAGCGACATTGCTAATAGTTTTCTTTCTTTCTATGTGGAGACATCAAAGTATACGATCGGTATGGTGACCAATCCTTTAATAATGATGCTGATACTGACAAATATGATTCTGGCATGTAGCATACTCCTAGAGAAGACAGTATATGTACCGTTTTGTCATTAACAGAAGATTTGGCAATTGGAAGAAGAGGTGCAATATTCAATGCCTTCGATGAAAATATAATCATAGCTGTTGCAAGTGTAAAGAGGGAGCGCCGGCGTGATGGTGGTAAAGAACCTATAAATAAATATAGAGAACATAAAACAACGGACTTTGGTGATAAAAGACACGAAAAGTATGACAATAAATTTGACGTGCCATATTTAGAGTGGCTTCTTATATTCGAGAGGTCCGAACACAATAAGATGGAAACTGGAAAATAACACTTCTAAATCTTACCCCCTTGTCCAAGTGAAATACTTCTTAAAGAGAAAGCAAGCTGGAAACCCCGAGTAATTGATTCATAATTCGAGGTCTGACATCAAAAAGTGGAATACATAATTAGTGATACCCACATTATATCATACGTAATGCAGAGTATTTTTTTCCGTAAAGAACTATAGAGCATTAAAATGTCCTAGGCATGATAGAGGTATCAAGAGTAACTGAAGATTAAAAACAAAAATTAAAAGAGAAAAGAACAGAATAATGTTGATTGATGGTTTCCATAGAAAGTGGTAAATAATGCATTGTATTTAAATGATATTTGGCTAAAGTGCAATGTTGATGTAGTAATCACTGGGTCCTACTCTTAGGTTATGCAAAAGTATTTGTCGATTCCCTAAACTTCAATCCAACAATTCTCGAGCAGCTATCTATCAATAGGTCAAACACTAAAAAGAATATTTACCAGTGTATTATGACATCAAGCACAAAAAAGGAACAGTTAATTATTGAAGATGATAAGACAAGTTAGCAAGAACTGTGTGGTTGATGACATAACAGAAAAAAAAGCATACATTACCTTTACTCGAGTAAACAACAATGTCAGACTATAAGAATGAGCAATTGCTTCATAATTTTGGGGTGTGTTTCCTGGAGAAATGGCCTGTGCCCAGATTGAAGAAAGCAGAAGACTAATCTGACGACTACTCAACCTCAGTGGGATTGTATCCTGAATTTAAAAGATTGCAAAACTTTATTTTACTGGGAAATACATGAATTGGAACAACTGCCAACTGAATAGTTGAACATGCATATTTGTTAAATCAAAATTTTCAAGAGATATATCATCTCCTTACGCACATTTACTAAGACCTTCTCTGGTGTTATAGGTAAAGGAGGAGATTTCATGCTGCGAGTTCGACTTTGGGTCGACTGCAATTTATGAAATTTTGGTGCTCGACTGTTGTTCTCTAAGCCATGAGTAGGCAGCACCTTGTCCGTATCTTCTTGATATGTATTTTCTCTCACCGTGACCTTTTCCTTTCTCAGCTTATCAAATAAAGCAGCTGAAGATGAAAACACAGAGACTGTCCTAGAGAGTGTTCGTCGAAGGTTGTATGTCTCAGTTGATTCCGGAGAACCTGAGCTAGGATAGGGGCATACAGAAGATGGGACAAGAACAACAGAAAATATACGGTGAGCTCCTATACGAGTTTCATGATCCTGGTGGACCATAGCTAAGAGCAGTTGATGAAACAGAGCTTCAGGAAATGCCTGCAAGTTAGAAAGAAGCTAACTAATATTCAAACAACTTAGATAATAACTATATGAAGATATAGAGATGTAACTATATGCATTGACGGGCCTTGTTCTGATATGCTAAATTTGGTACTGATGCAATTATTTGAGCTGTTCGATATACAGCTGAAATCGTTGATCTTGCCATTGATACATTAGTTGACATATTCTCCAGCATGATAGCCATCATGTCCAAAACTGGACCAGCATCACCTATCTGTTTGACAGACAACACAGACTCATCAGTTAACCAGTCAATTATTTCAAAACCTATCTCACTGAGGCATAGGATGCTTATGGTTTAAATCTCGTCCAAAATATAAAACATTCATTGATTAAACATTTGGAAACAAACAATATCAATTCAGCAACAATACCTTTTTCGATAACTGAATGATGCATTCATCAATTGCTTTACCAAAATTTTCATTCCACTTTGTAATTTCATTTCCCAATTCCTCCTTATCAAGTGCGCTTTGCATGGTTTTTCGCAAATGTCTCATGAGATCTTTTATTGCACCTATTAATGCAACTGAAGCTTGAGCTTTTGATTGCTCAGCTAAATTGGATGTAACTTCAACAATATCTCGCTGAATACTGGGCTGCTTTAGAACAGCCTTGTGCTCGAGATGCTTGACTAATATTGATATTAGTAAATGTGTGTTTTGTCCTGTATGATGAGGAAAATGTAGTCAAAACATAACTAAATACAATAACTACATGGGAAAAGCAATTTTAAGAGATA
The DNA here is from genome assembly GCA_001647135.1 of Pontederia paniculata. Taxonomy (NCBI): domain Eukaryota; kingdom Viridiplantae; phylum Streptophyta; class Magnoliopsida; order Commelinales; family Pontederiaceae; genus Pontederia; species Pontederia paniculata. Next base: position 7,315 of record LTAE01008985.1, read on the forward strand.
AAAATCCTAACCATTCTTCTCCATCAATAGCTGCATATCAGATAAGACAAATAGTGCAAGACCATTTTGTCGTGACCATGAATTATTGTTATCGAAATGTCTAAATAAAGACTCCAAGACGCGCCGCACGGTTGTTGCCTCCTTGGCTAGCTTCGCCATGTTCTGCACACAGACCCTGGACCAAAAACTGGGGTTCTTCATGTCATTCCTGTTGAATATCGATGAAGCTAAGTTATTATATTAGGTGATACATATACTGTCAAATCAAGAAACTTTCATCTGTCTTACGAAGTCAAATGAGCTCCTATGTCATTTACAATGCTTTTCCAGGAGGGAACCCTTGACATAGAAAACGGCGGAGGAGATACATGACCCTCAGTTTTACGGACTTCCTGAACCCACTTAACCTGTGGGACCTGATCACTTTCCTGAACATCTTCTTGCTTCTTTTGAGGGCCTCCATAGTTTTCCAGCACTGCTGAAACAACCTATACAAATACAAATTAAATTTAAAAGCAAACAAAGTGGAACCTCCATGCTTTGCATAAACAAGAAATGCCTTTCAGGAATCTATAATTATGCAAATTTAAATAAGAGAAAGATAAACAAAGTAAGGATTCCTACAAATTTGGTCTAAATTAGGGATGTCATCCGCTCCTATTCGCGCCCCCGCCCCCAAATTCCCGTGGCGGGGGAATTAAATTCCCGGGCCCCGTCCCCGCGGATCCCCGAATGAGGAAGTGCATGAAGTTTGTGTCATATCCAATATACTCCGTTTCACCAATATTTTTTTCATGTGTGCATGCATAAACAAACCATAGCACGATGCCGAGAAATGGAGGTAGCTGAATTATTTTCTTCGTGGGATAGTTCGATTTGCGTAATTGTAAGTCCGAAATGTAAATAATTGTAATTGAAAATTTTGTGATGATTTATATTTACAAGTATTACTTTTTATTGATTTGTATAGATGTAAATAAAATTAGAAAAAGTGAATTACATTGTTTGATTGTTTGATTGAAGTTAAGAATTTGTTACAAGTATTTAGATAGAATAAAAATATTATCTTGTATTAATAATCAAATAATTATTTGATTATAAGGACATTTTTTAATAATATATATTATTTAGTTTATTTAAATAATCTATCTTATTACATTTATTTTTTTACCAATATATTTTATAATATTTTTATTTACTATAATAATATTAATTTAGATTAATTTAATTTAATAGTACTATTTATGTTATTTGGATATGTGCTATTATGTTAAATTTTACCATTAGTTTAAACTTAACTTTATTTGTTATACACTTTATTTTATTATTTGACATGTTGGATTTTATTATTTTAGTATATTATTTCTTATTAAATTTATTACTTTTTAGAAAATGCTATAGTTTACATTCTTCTGTGCTAATTTTTAGGCTCATCATAATTTCATTTTATTTTATATTTTTAAGATTATTAACTTTTTATAAGTAACCATAATACTATAGTTCCATATCACATTTTCTTAATTCTCTTTCTCTCTCTCATCACTTTGTCAATTATAAAAATAATTATTTTCTTATGTGAATGTATCATATATATTTTATTGCAATGCATAATATATCATATATTATCTTTAATAGTTTTAAATTGACTCCCTTAATATTTTATGATTGTTATATTTTTATATTATTTATTATTATAAAATTATGAAATGATATTGTTTTAAAATTAAAATATTAAAATTATGAGTATTGCTTTTTATAGGTTGTGTAATATTTTTATATTTATTTTGATTTATTTTTATGCAAAATTTAGTGTATTTATAACTTAAATGTTTAGGTTACTAATTTTTATTTATATTATTTCCAATTTTCATATGTCTATCTTTTATTTTTTTGCATTTTAAATTATATATATTATAAATTTATGTAAAAAATATATAAAATAAGTTGAATTATAATTTTTTTTATCTTGTGGACCCACCAAAAGGTCAAAACCCATCTACCATGGAAAAACCAATTCCAAATTTTTAATTCTCTCTTGTGGACCCCACCTCACAAAGTAATTTACAACCGTTGCGATGCATGCAAAACAAACATATTACGATCTTATTTAGCACACCTTTAAAATAACGTCTATAGTAGCATGTAGCACGTTGACCAAGTCAATACACTATTTAAGGTGTTTGACAAGCATAATTAATAATAATGATAAATGATTAGAATTTAACGTTTTGAGGCACTTGAAAGACCAACATCTAGAGTAGTGACAAGCGTATTAAAATTTATTTTCTAATATACCCTCAAAATATTTTAATATGAATTAATATTTGTATGATACACTTATTATTTTATACTGCATGACCACTTTATTATTTATTATTATTTTATTAACTTATAAATCATTTAGTAAACTATTTATTTTATTATTATTTACTAATATTAAAATAGTTAAAATAAAAAATATGTTATTAAATTTATGATACATATATTAATGTAAATTATTTAAATAATTATTTATATCCTTCATAGTCATTTTATATTTATTGATTGGTTCGAATGTTGTATTTACCAAATATTTTTTATTAGTTTTACTCGCTACCGCTAATCATTAATCTCTATTTGATAATCGCTACTCACTATTAACTATTAGTACATGCCAAATAGAACATACTTTTATTTAGTTTTACGTCAAAACAAATAAGCCCCATGTTTCAGATGAAACAAGTTGTCAAATTATTGATGAAATTGGAGCCATATAACCAACTTATGACCATTATAAATGCAATAACTAAGTGCAAGCAGATGTAGACATTTTAGATTATTCGATCAATGAAGATGGTTGAGTTTTTAGTTTCTTACATTGTCAAACTCTGTCGAGATGTGGGAATATTCACCCATAAACCAAATCTAACCATAAGAAAAGAAAGCAAATAAGAGAAAGAAAATGCATCAGTTAACAAACATCTGAAATTTAGAATACAATCTGGAAAATCAAATGATAAAAGAAACACTTTGTGATGATAAGTCCTGAGAATTAATCTATTTCTCTTACTATTCATTAGATAAATCAAATGTCTAACTTCATGCTTCAGTTGCAAGCAATGTTCAGTGACAAATCAAATGCCTACATGTATTCGGTGTTAATCCTAGTATTTAGAATTTACTAGCCCCCTAACTAATCCAGTTCGAGGTGGAAACCGAGGTTTCATCTTGTGACCTCCCCATTCCTGGATTCAACCTACTAGCCAGTTGAATCGACCAACTGTTGGGCTTACATGCATTTTTCTTATTTTGGATAATAGTGCCTACATGTACTTTTCTTTTTTTTGGGTAATAATGGCTACATGTTTTACTAGCCCCCTAACTAATCCAGTTCGAGGTGGAAATCGTTCCAAGCTTTGATCTTGTGACCTCCCCATTCCCGGATTCAACCTACTAGCCAGTTGAACCAACCAACTGTTGGGCTTACATGCATTTTTCTTATTTTGGATAATAGTGCCTACACGTACTTTTCTTTTTTTGGGGTAGTTGTTGTGTAATTAGGCACTGATCTATCAATCTGCTCAACTGTTGCAGCAATCATTAGCTGATATCTCATGACCACTAAAGGCAGCAATTACATGTAACTCATCCAAACAAATTTTAAACGCCTTCTGCAGTATTGTTACTACTTGTAGCAAATCTAAATCATTATTTAATTCAACATAATGCTTCATCAATTCATAAATGCTGCCCAAACTCATCATCAGGAAATATTAGTTGGAACTTGAAAGCCACAAAGTAAATGCATCAAGATTTCTCACAGATCTTTCTCACCATATCATTGTAGTAGACATATTGCTAGGTATACATCTTTGGTTGAATATCCATTATTCTTTATGAAGTTAATTCTTTTATAGAAGCACTGATCAATAAAATATTTAACATATAATAATCTTTCTGAGGTAGTTGCAATAGACCCTGTAGAATGCCATGCGCCAAATAGATATTAAAAATTTAAAAAGAAAAAAACAATAACTTGAAAACTGTATGTTTTAAAGAAATATGTAAAAGCAAGTGAAAACAACTTTGTCCATTAGAAGAAAACATAATAAGAAACCTCCAAGAGTGTAATTATAGGAAAGTGTACCAAAGAAGAAAGGCCTTGCAAGGCAGCAGCACGTAGATGACAGGCATTCTCATCCTCTCCGACTTCTTGAGCTAGACTGCAAAGTTTTGGAATGAGACCTTCCAAATTGAATTGGTATGTGCCATCCACCTCCAGTATATCAAGGCAGTATTATTATATTGTTTCCCTTCTAACAAAAGTATGAAGCAAAATAGAGTAGCGTGAAGCAAGATTGATGGCTACCAGTTAAAAAGAAAAGAGAGTGTACCTGACTATTAATAAAGTCAAAAAGGGTATGGCACCCAACAATCTTCATTTCGACTTGTCTTTGATCAAGAAGTGTAGGTATGATGCTCAGTAGGCTACTTGCAAATAGTGGCCTGCAAAAGATAACTTCCATATGATATCATCTTCAAAATCAAGAACAAGAAATTATCAAAACCAAGGAACACGACAAACAGAATAAGCATTTAATGCAGAACATGAAGTGAAAATAACACATGGGATAATTATGTGCCAAGCGAGATCCCAAAAGACAGAACGAATATCGAAATCATTGAAGCTAAAGTTCTGACCGAATAGCATAACAATGACTAGTTACATGCTTAGTTATCGCAAGAAAGCAAGAAACGATATGAGATAACAGACAGTGCTTACGTACTCAAGTACCACATTAAAATAATTTTAAAAAATTAAGCAATCACTACTTTGTTCCAACAAAACCAAAGAAGGATTGAGAAGTCATTGCTCTTGACGAACAACTCAATTATATGTTTCTGTGGTACTTTAACTTCACAGGATTCCTTTGATAGTCTCCAAGAAAAAGTTTTGTAAAGGCTCAAAGCAAATTGATTTAAAAGTCTGTGCAAGTCTTCCTTTGATACTATACCTTATAAATGCTTAAAGAATTTATTGGAGTGCTGGAGAATAAATCAAGTTAATACACTAAAAGAGAAGCTGGACAAACCACCCTTAACATTATCAAAAAGTAGGAGAGGATCTTCTCTAGTCCAAGGATTGTCCAACATGTCACCTTGTCCAAACAGAGGCCGCCAACTTGAAGGCATACAGGGATTCAGCATCAAGTCAATTTGGACATGCTGAATGTTATGCCTGATGTGCATTTCTTCATGATTTCATACGTATACTGAATTCCAAATTGCCAAGGCAAGAATAACTTTTCCCTAATTGTCAATAAGTTATTGGTCCAGGATCTATGACACATTGTCCTTTGGAAAAAAAACAATTTAGTCATACTCAAAATCATCAACTTGTGAATCAAAGGTTTTTCTTGCTAATGAATCAAATGCTTTTGAAATTATAGCTCAAAGACTTCTGTCAAATTTTCTTAAATTTCTTTGACAGTTTGGAGAGATCACTGTGTTAGGACTCATTGCTGTCCTGAGTTAAGAAAAATGGGTCCTATTACTATTTCAGTAACCTTAGCCAGCACAGTTAGCAGTTAGGTTTTTTCTTCATAACTACGACAAAATCATTCAGGGCAATTTTTTTTGTATTTAATTGAAAAAACAACTTAAACCATGCTATATTTTCATTCTGGAAGCAAGAACTAAGCCTAAGCAATACCCAAGAGTGATGTGAACACAAAGTACTAATAAGGTTAAGGATCGAAAAGATTATCTATACATGAACCAGCAAAGATTTCACAATCAGAATGTCATTATTCACGAGAATGTTTCTTTGATACTCTCCATAGGCTATAACAATGTTCATGTAAGTTTGGTTGTCTTTTGATTCTCCAAATTTTTGTACATGGGTGCACAGATGATAATATAACATGCATCTCCACAAAACCAAATGTGTTTAACTTAGCACAAAAGACATTAAGGATTAGAAACAATTACAGAACTCTAACAGTTTAGTTCGTGGCTTGACAGAAATACATGGGTTGATGAAGCAAGATGTACACAACTAGTTAGTAAATGAACTCACATTTGTTCCCTACACGAAATCAATAATTTGCGGTAGATGCACATCACAATTTTTGTATATCCAGCGCGTTCGATTCTCAGCTCCTTGTAACACCTTTGCTCCAAGTAATGGGTAATCTGGCATAAGAATGAATAGCATCATGTGCAAACTAAGAAGTAAAAAACAGCCATAATAACAGAAATCTTTGGAATGCAAAAACACAAAGAGAGTGCAAAAACCCCATGTGCTTTGCACTCCCCGGCTAGATGGGGGTAGACGGAGAGAGCATATATATGCAAGTTTTCCCTTGCTTATGCAAAGGGGGTCTGTTTTCATATGTCAAGCCCATGATCTTTCAGTCACCTAAAGAACAACTTGTTGCATCCGATCAAGGCTCACCATCATATAAGGGGAAAATAGCAAAAAAGACTAACAGGGCAACCAGCCTTTTACTAAATACTTTAGAAGCCCATTATATTATCAGGAAGGTATCTAAGAAGTACTACTTTGTTCAGCTCACAGGTTAAGAAACATTTCCTGGATATATGTAATGGACGAAAACGAAAGTACCTTAGGAATGCGTACTGGATTTTTAGCAGCATATTCACATAACTTTCCAATTTTCCTGTCATTTGGTTCTTCATCCTGCAACAAAATTATTCAGTTAGGGCTTCAAGGAATCATCCAAATAAACTAGGTACAAGTGTCATTTCTTACTAAACTATAATCTTTGTACCAAAAAAATTGCGCACTAAATGTAACTAAGACTCAGACAGACTAAATGTAACTAAGACTCAGACCTTTGTCTACCCACTTATTTTTTAAAGAAATACTGTTCTGAATGCCTACTACTCCAAAAAAATAGGAATGATAAGAAATAATGAGAAAAGGATGAAGAACTAGGGGACAGTCTATATATAGTATTGATTAACTAAGCTTTGAGACACAGAAGATAATAAAACATAGATAAGAAGAGAAGGAACTATGCCTATATATATATATACCATAGGGATAAAATAATGTGGAGTCAAACTTTTTTTTACTTCACTGTGCATGCAAAACACAGGCTCAAAGGTGTTTCGGATATCACATGCGGGAAGCGAGCTTTTTGCTTAACTTTAAACTATATATATACGTTTTTGTAAATTAAAGAATTGCCTAGCGCCCAAATTGATATTGCATTTTCACAAAATGTACGGTTTTAATAAAATAATGCATACATAAGACTATTTTTTATCCTTCCGCTGTCCTCCCAAAGATGTTTTGGGTTTGTCACCGGAGATAAACATGATTTTTTATATAATGAAAAGACATTCTATGACAAGGATAAAACATCATGTCGAGCTTTTTCACTATTAATGTGAAATTGAGACAATGTGACAAAAACATCCAGTGTACAAAGATTTATATGCATGCACTGGGCTACATTTCCAATATCATTTTAACATAATGTCTTCATATCATGCTCAAAATTATCCTGGAGGGAGATCCTGCATTTGCAGAAAACAACAAGCACCCTACTCTTGCTCTATTAAAGAGGACCAACTTATGATTACCTAATTTAACTTAAATAAGCATCACAGTCTTCAAGCTTAGTTTTTAAATTCAAAGGTGAAGAAAAAAAAAGTGATTCTATGTAAAAGAAATAGAATATAACCTGAGATCGAGGAAAAATGTCAGATAAAATGTTCTTATACCGCTTGACTGGATGCCTAGATCTTGCTCTTAAAGAAGGACAAAAAAAACAGAGTTTCCCGCAGAAAGGCAAAATCTTTCTTGACACAATCCCCATTTCAGTTTCTGCAAGCAAGAAACAAATAGGGAGATCGTCAAAACAAGTAGGGAGACATGCAAAATCTTTACTCATCTTCAAATTTCACCTAAATTAAACCCAAGCTCCTGCACTCACCATTTATAGATTTCCACCCATTTCAAGAACAAAATAGCAGATGCATCAGTAATAAGACTTCTGATAACTATGAACACAACACAATAAGTTACTATTTGGCAAAATAGGGAGATCACTAAAACAACAATAGAATCAAAGGCGGGTTAAGACTAAAATAGTAGAAGATAATAAGGAAAAAGGAAAAAAAAAGATATACTTTCTTGGTGTGCAAGCTTAACTATTTAATCACAAGATGCACTGGTCGATGGCCGTAGAACAGGAAAGACATAATGAATTCCAATAGCTCTTCGAGGTTAATTAAATTTTACAAGTTGAAACCCACCAAATGTTGCCCAAAATATTACGCAAAAATCAGTAGTATCAGCAAACCAAGGTAAGAAGTAGATGATAGAATATGAATTTTATGCAAGAAACTGCAATGTTTCAAAGAGCATTGCTTAAAAAAATTTGAATTTGGGGCATAATCAACAAAAATAATGAGTGCACTTTACTTCATAGTAGAGAAAGACAGCAAAGTGCGCAAAGTCCAGCATTGTCTAGCCAAAATGAAGGAAATGAACGAAAAAGACTTGTATTGTATTCACCACTGAGTGTCAGTTCTATAGAATACCAAAACTTTTAGCCCAAATTAGCACAAAACAATGAAGTCCATCAAACGCAGATAAAAAAAATTATGGTAAGTTCTGCAACAATTTTCAACAATTGAATGCGAATTAAGTACAAATGCACGAACTTTAAATCAAGGGCAAAACCAACTGAACTGAGCAGAATCAGACAAATGCCGGAGGTAAAGACATTACAAAGTATGCATCTCTATCATTAATTGAAGGAGAAATGGTGTAAAGTCCACGAACCTTAATCCTAATTAACACAAAACCCAGCGAATCGAGTTAACACCTTGCCAAAATTCCTCTATAAGAAAAAGATGGAATTTGGCGCGACTCGAGAAAGGAGAAGATTCCGGCGAGACAGGAGGAGGGTGGTCGGAAATCCTCCAATGGAATCTTGCGCCAAGAAACCGCAATGGATCTCCGACTCCTACAGAAACACTAACGAAAACAGGAAAAAAATTTGGTAAGAAGGAAAAAAATCCCCGCCCTTTCTCTCACTCTCTCCCTCTCTCGTGGAGTCGGCGGTGTCTTCAAAAGAGCGCCTGCAACCAACCGCCGACAACGCCCTCCGCCTAAAAATTAAACGACGTTGCCGCGCGTATCGGGTCCGTTTTGGCAGCCAAGCTGTAACGGTCCTTTTAGTGGGTCCGATTCGGTGTGCTGAGCTCAACAAGCTGCACATTTTTGGGTAGGATAATTCTGTTCCCCATAAAATTACCAACTAATATTTGATTTTTTTAAGACACTTAATTTAATCTTATGATAATTTTATATGTGTAAATATTTTAGGAATTTGCATGTTGCTACATGCTTTTAATCTTACTCGTAAAGTAACTTTTATTCTACGAGCAAAAGATTTAGACAACTGTTTCAGACTTTTTTTTTTCTTCTCGTTATTTGTCAGTTTTAAATGCAACTATAGTTGTGGCATGAAAAAAGTGCAATTGATACAACTGTAAATGAGGAAATTTGGAATGTATATATATGGTTCACGAATGCAGATGAGGGGAGAAGGGGTGGTCGTCTACTCTACTATGTCGAAGTAATAAGTTGGATTGGCATAAATAATTAATAGGTCTGTACTTCGAGGAGATGGAAAATTAGTAGTCCCGAGTTTGAACTTCGGAGTCATTAATTTAGCAACAGAGATATCATTCTGCTCTTTATCTCGACTTCGAATTAGTAAGATGCTAATAATTCTGAACATTAGAATTTTGAGCGGATAAAATTAATTTGACCAGAAGGATATCGTTCTACTCTTTATCTCGACTCTGAATTAATCAGGTACTAGTAATCATGGACATTAGGATTTCGAGCGGGTAAAAAAATCTACTATATCGGTGAAGTTATAATTTTACTTTCAATGTATATAGTATTTGTTGCAAACATATGACTAAGCATTTGTTCAGACGAAAATAAAAAAAATAAAATTTAATCAAATTGATAATTTAAAAAAAAAAGACTCAATTATTAACTCTCGAATAACTATATGAATCAAATTGCATCTTTCATTTATTGTATTTTTTTAATGGAAGCTGCTATCGTTATATGCAACTGAAAGAAATAAAAGCCCTTTGAAAGTAATTAACTTATAGGTGAAACGGATCAATATTCAGTCATCCTCCCAAAGTGATACTGCAAGTCTAACAATTATAGTTTTTTTTATTATCACTTCAGTATTAGGAAAGTGACGTCGATTATCTAATTCACGCGACGCTAACGATTATACACACTAATGTCGAATTAAAATTTTGACCCATCATCAAGCTCGATTAATCATGTGTTCACCTCGAGTCATTGAAAATTATCTAAGTAGCTTATCACTTCGTTTTAACACCGACACCTCAGGGACAACGCGAGAACCCAGGGACATCATGTAATGCCCCCAAACTCACACCCGCCACGTGGCAAAATATGGACTTGGGGATACTACGACGATGCAATCCTTTGACTAATAATTTGACTATGTTGATCAGTCAATAAAAATTTCATAAATGCGGAAGACGTTAATCAATTAACAATAATATCCAATAAAGTAAATGCGGAAGTTTGAACAATATAAATAGTGTCATAAATCTGATGACTCTAGGGATGACACTAAGACCCTGTCATGTGCATAGCATCAGCATCATCATGAGCAATCTGTAGTCACCAGCACCATCATCCACTATATAACTAGTTACCTGTAGGATCATGTAGGAAAAGCAGTATTCCATTACCAATTACGCCCAATGTGTAAGGCACAAGTAGATATAGAATCATAACGATAAACATGAAGATAATAAACTCGATGTCGATATAAATCAATAGGTGGTAACATGGTGAATCAACAATGTAAATCAATGACTTTAAGACGATACAATCCAATAATATAACTTTGAGATTTATCCTAGAGTGAGACAACCTTAATTTGGATAATGATTAAAAGATGACTCAATCTGATACATTCTCTTTATAATAAAATTATTCTTTGAAGAACTATTCGATAAACCCAAATGGTAAGGGGCAATTCTCAAGAAATAATGAGATATGAATCCGATAAATAAAAGGATGATGAAAACAATGACAAGATTGGTCAACTTTAGTAATATGAAAACACAATGTTACTATGATAAATCACATATGCCCATATGGTGCAAACCATAGGGTGGTCCATCAATTTCGACATAAGGTCCATTGACATTCCAATAATATAATACTCTTTGAAACAATAAGACTAGTCAGAAATGAATCAAAGTTTAGTTGATCAATAATTGAGATCAATCCAGTAAGGTCAAGTAATAAAGAATAAACTTTCAGAGGCTAATAAGAATGATATAGCTTTAATAAAATACTTTGAACGATATGACCAAACGATAAGGAATTATATTCCAAAGGTCAGCGATGGTTTTACTTTACATCCGATCCGATAAGGTCAATCAATATAATCAGTATAGTCGATCTGGTAAGGCCAAACAATAAATAATAGACCTGCAAAGGTCAACAATAATGATAGCTGTGGAAACGATATGACCAACAATAGGGAATTGTACTCCAAATGTCAATAGTGCTTTCACTTTACATCTGGTCTGATCTGATCCGATAAGGTCAAATCAATAGGGAGAAACACTCTAAGGCCACAATATTCTTTCTTTCTTTAATGATAAAATCAATGAGAAACACTTGAACAATGGAGGCAATATGAAGCACTTGTATAATAGATGGAATATGAAGGACTTGTATTACTATTTCGATATAATCAAAGGGCTTTCATTATAATATGATAACAATATACAATCCGATAAGGCTTCCAATAGAACCGATAGAAGATAAATGATGTAAATCCTATATGATACACCTCCTCTATTATCTTTTCCCAAATCTGTGGGTGACTCATTTTACAATACATTCCTAATTTCACAAGAATACAATAGTCTAGATGATATATAAGTGTTTAGATTAGATTTGTCTCATTAGTGTCTTTATTGGTACCTTTATGTGCATTCGATACAGAGCTCATAAATCATGAAGCCAACAGTATAGAGCTCATACGATCCGATCTCATATTTGTCCTTGGTTGCCATGATAATGAACAATAAGGTCAACGGGGGTACCAGCCGTGACA
>LTAE01008986.1:0-19474 GCA_001647135.1 Pontederia paniculata
TATATATATATATATATATATATATATAGAAAAAAGAATATATTGTGCACTTATATATAGCACACTGTGTTCGCGCTAAATTAATATTTAAATATCAAATAAAATTTATCTTTTTATTTTTAAAATAATCTACTTAATATATTAGTCGTTGAATTTTAGCCGATAATTTAAAAATTGAGTCATTATTTTTACTTTTTCCAATTACTTATAACACCCATGAACCTACTAATTTGAACGGATCCAAATTTTACTTTTTTCAGATCATGCATGGGTTGAATACATTTTTTTTATTTTTGAAACCATTAACTCGACATCATCCTGATTCATTTTTTATACTTTTTTTTAAAATTAGTGTTTAAAATTTTAAATTACTTCAGAATTAAAATATATTGATATAAAATATCCTACGTCTTTGGAAAATATTAGTTTATTAATCGATTTGACCTGACTCAACCCAAGCAAACCTTAGATGGGTTGAGAATCGAGCCGAATTACCTTTATTAGTTTATTATACTTTTTTTCTGTTTTTAAATATGTTTATAGTGCAGAATTATAAGTAAATTAGTTCAGTAAACAAAGCAGAAGTCGGATTGCTACTTACTTGTAAAAAGCGTTCAACATTTGAACAAAATGACCTTTCGCCAACATTGTTTATTTTATGATGCATGTGGCACATAAGAAGCATGTACTTAGTCAAACCGAACGGTTTTAATACATATATATCACTTAAGAAGCTAATAATCACGTTCTTATTATATGCTTGCTTTCACTATCACTACTCATCCATCCATCCTCGCTTGTTTGGTTCTAACTATTGCTAAGCTTGGTTGGTGTGAAAGGAGAGCAAATGAGGAAAAAGAAAAGAAGATTAATAGTTTAATTTAATTTAATTGTATTTTTAACGAAAAAAATGAAGAAAAATATTTTTTTTTATTTTCCTCTAAAAATCTATTTTTTCAACCCTAAATTAAAATGTAAATGAGGAAAAATATATTTTAAACTACACTTTTAATTTTATCCATATACACTTAAATATATAAATACATTCATTAGGATATATTCGTACAATAAAAAATATAATTTTATTTCATTTTCTTTAGTTATATCACTAAGATTATTTTTTTTTTCGTTCATTCATTTTCATTGTATTTTCGTAGTTTTTCTTTCATTCCCTTTTAATGATCGTTGAACCAAACATTCCATAAGGAAAAGAAAAAGATAACATAATAGAGGGGAAAGAAAACAAAGGAAAAATATAAGAGAATAAATATGAAATAATTAATCTCGTTATAACGAAAAAAATAATTTATTATAATTTTTATTAGATAAATATATCCTAATATATGTATTTATATATGATTAAAATTAAAAATATATTTTAAATATAGATTTTTTTATTTATATCTCAATTTGAAATTGAAAGAAAAATAAAATATTGAAAGTTCTTCTCAATAAAAATCCAGTCAAACGAAGTTAAATTATTAATGAAAAAGTACATTATTAAATTTAGGATAGAACAATTGAGAATAAGGTCCTATCCTAATTTAATGTCTTATTTGGCATGCTTTTAAAATAGCGTCTACAGTATAACGTGTTGATCAAGTCAATACGCTATTTAAATTGTTTGACAAAAAACTCAACGTTTTGAGACGCTAGAAAGATCGAGGTCTAGGGTAGCTATAAGTGTATTAAAATTTATTTTTAGATATACTCTCAAAATATTTTAATATTAAATAATATTTGTATGATACACTTATTATTTTATATTGATCATTTTATTATTTATTATTATTTTATTAATTACAAATTATTTTATCAGTTATTTATTTCATTATTATTTATTAATATTAAAATAGTTAAAATAAAAATGTGTTATTAAATTTATTATACATATATTAGTGTAAATTATTTAAATAATTATTTATATTTTTAATTATTTTATATTTATTGACTGATTCAAATATTATATTTATCAAATATTTTTATCAAAGTTAATAATCAATTCACTATCATTAATTACTAATCTCTAATTATTATTCGTTATTAATCGTTACTATATGCCATGATGTCTTTCTATCCCCCAGCGCCCCTCCCCGTAAACTTTCATTCTCTTCATCATCTTGGGGCCTTACAATTTTAGAGCCTCTTATTTTTCACATCAGGTACGTCCACGTAAGCTTAGAGAAATTGGAGTATTACCCAACGATATCTAACCCCTGCGCGGAAGGGGGGTTCGGGGGGCACCGCCCTCCGACGGGAGTTTCACTTATGTTGGAGATTAAGAGATTTACTATTTATTAGGGTTTTGGACTCATATATATATTGCTCTTATTTCAGACTTGATGTTGAGCGGTTGTAACGAAAAATAATATAGTGAAATCTCTTTGCAGGACGTAGCCATAACCAAAAGGTGAACCTGAGTAAATCTGTGTGTGTTCTCTATTTTTTTCTGCATTTTCTGATCTTCTACTTGTTCTCGAATTTTCCACATCAAAATCTACATTAGTTGATTAAGCTCCCATATTTTGGAATTAAAATTTGAAAGTGTTGAAATATTTAGTTCAACATTGTTTTCATTAATCAAATCAATCAAAACTTGCGGACGAATAATAATTAGATTAGGATTTAATATTAGTGTCCTCTCAATCATTTGATTCTTGATCGAAAATTCGTTGGAAGGTGAATATTGAAAGAATTGTAGAGACGACATTAAGAATGCGGTCTCAATAACATGTCAAACAATTAGGAAAATGTTGGACATTATACTAAATACAATATACTTTTAATGTAAATATTTTATAATATTATATATAGAACCGATAAAACAATGTAATTATTATTTTTTGGATTCAATATAGAAGCACCATGTTATCTACATCTTTAATAGTAAGATGTTAAATTTACGATAGATATTAGACTTTTTCTCCCCTATTTTTTTTTCTTCTAAATTTATTCATCATAAATTAAGCATCTTATGATTAAACATATAGGCTCTCTTCTATTTTTTTTCTTCTAAATTTATCCGCCATAGATTAAGTATCTTACGATTAAAAATATATATAGCATAATGTCGTGTACTTAAATAGGAAGTACTCCCATTTTTTCTCTTTTTTTTTTCGGTGGACTTGCGTTTTTATTGAGACAGTTTCAAAAGTGGCAATGTTACTTTGTGGTGGGTATCAATAATAGGTGCAAATTTTTGGGAGAAAATAATAATTTAGTCCAAATGCGTGACAAATGTATCTTGATTAACGAATTATAATATAATGTATTAGAACTTCTTTCTCATAAGATTAAGTTGCCACTGATCCTTTTCACGAGCACTTCAACTTGACCTTCCCGATGAAGACCTAATTTGTGAAGTGCGTTCCAACAAAAAGTTCTTTAACTCCCCAAAATAGAATCTTTTTAAAAAAAAAAATCCCAAAAGATTTCTGTACATATCTCCAACTAATGTGAAATCAGCTGGTACTGTAAAAATATTTGATGAATTATGGTGCATATAGAAAATGGTAGCATAAAAGAGAACATATTGGAAATTTTTACTCGTATTAATAGTCCTAAACACAAATTATCATTAAAAAAATTAAACTTTAGTATACTTATAGAGTACTTAATACTTTATAGGAATGCAAAGCATATTTTAATAATATAATCAATAATAAATTTAATAAATAATGAGTTTTTTTAAAAAAATAAAAATTATAATTAAATTACGTATCCTGCATCTCTACAAAGCAGATACGTTAAATTAAAAAAAACCGTTCCTATTAAGCCATGAATAATGGATCTCACACCATCTTGTACTTATTTAGTGGCACCAAAGTATCATGTTGCAAACTTTCAAAAGGCGACGAAAATTAAAAGGCACAAGGCAATCAATGAACACTTTGTAACTTTCTGAAAAGAGCAAATGGTGTCCTCAACTTTTATGAAGGCTGTTTGGATGGTTAATTTATATTAAAAAACTAAAAAAAATAAAGTATCTAAGATAATTTGATTGTAGATAATAATACCTTATGAGAACTTTATGTCATGAAAAAAAATTAGAGCTTGGTGGCCGACCACCATATGAACATGCATCCGAAATGTGAATGTATTGTCCATCGCGTTGGATCACTTGGTTTGGTTTGAGCTGTTGAGTCCCACAGTCGCATTTTCTAAAAAATGGTAGGGTTGCTTGTGACCAGCGGTTAAAAACATTTATTCTTTCAATAATGATAATTTCGAAATTTAAATTTAGACTATTAACTTTCTCATCGTTCGTTGTAGAACCTAATTCCGCTATCCAATTGAATCATGCAGTTATATGTTTATTCTAAATCTTCCATAGGGTTGATGGGTGAAGGTTGTCCACTAAACTTCGGGACCTTGGATAAATCTATTATAATTGTATGAAATTAATTATAAATTATCATTTTCACCAATTTTAAATATAATAATTTAACTATATAATATCTCTCTAAAGTTGTACTTCATATAATTTTAAGAATTCAGATGGATCAAAATCAAATCAAATAACATTGGACTGTCCGAGATAAAATGGCAATGCTCTACATTTCAAATTATGTTTATCTAGTCGTGTCCATTGTCACAAAGATCTATTCTAAAATTAATGTGGATCCCTAATATTAAATTAGGTAAATTTATCATCTAGTTTCAAAACTCAAAAAAAAAATTAGCCATCTAATTTAACATCCAAGCTCCAAAAATATATGTTGGATGGGTGTTAAGTAATTGAAAGCATTTTATGAAATGTATAAAAATGAATCAAATAAAAAACCAAAGCGGGGATAGCTCAGTTGGGAGAGCGTCAGACTGAAGATCTGAAGGTCGCGTGTTCGATCCACGCTCACCGCATTTATTTTCATATTTTGTGTTGGCTTTTTCTTTTTTTTTTTTTGCAAAAAATATTATAATTCCTCGCTAATAAATTCCTACATTTTCTACCGAAACTTGTTAAAAGTATTCCTCACTATAATGCAGTTTTAATTCTCAGTATATGTATACGTATATAATATAATGAGAACAAAAATATTGGCAGCAAGAGCTTGCCCTTGACCATTATGGGGGAAAAGAACTCCAGGAATCTCACATGATGACCGTATTTATTCAACACATTATTCTGCGATTTTGTGTTCCTCTTTTTTTTTCTGCAAAACATTTTTTACTTGTTCACTAATTTTTTTTATATTTTTCAGTATTATACCATATATATATATATATATATATGGCAATTAGTGTGAGATCAATACTGTGATCTCACGGTGAGATCAACGGATCATGATCGTCATAATATCTTTAATGATCAAGATGAATATTTGACTCAAAACATTTAGAACACTCATTTAATAGATATGAATTATAACGATTAGGATGCACTATCTCACCGTGAGATCAACTCACGCTAATTTATCTCATATATATATATATATATATATATATATTATATATAATATTAGCAGCCTTTCTGAGCCGGGTAACCTTATTGTCGTATTATTGATTTTACCTTTTTATTCTTTTTACATACAAATATGAAATATCTCTTTCCCAATTTCCCTTACAACTATTTGGAGATTAAATATAAATTTAAAATAGAATGTTTTTATTATTTTATACTTTATTTTGCAGCACATTAATAATCTATAATTTGTTTCTTCTTTTCTTCTTTATTTTTTTGCCAAATAAAAAATATATCGTTAGCACTATTACATAAGAATGCAAAATGAACAAAAAAGAAGAAGTGACATTGGGACTGCCATCCCAATGCATGCAATTTACCTTGGAGAGAGAAAAGAGATGAGGTTTTCCATCTTCTTACTATTTTATTTTTGTTTTTTGTAAATATAAATTTCGCCAAGGATATAATAATCTGAGATAAACTGACAATATTAAGATTTGAGAAGTGAAAATAAGTCTTTTCTATTCTCGCCCTTGATCATTATGGAAAAAATGACCACCGATTTAACACCCACACATGATATGGCTGTCAATCATTTTATTTACAGAGATCCATACAGATGTATTTGGGTCGTTATCTACTCGAATTTTTATTCTACTTTTAGGACATATCAAATGCGATATTTAATAGAATCAGCGTGGAACTCGAGATAGGAACTTGATTTTCAGTTCTTATATGGCTTTTGCTAAAAAAAGAAGGATATTCTATTTTTTTAGAGCAATGCTATGCCCTCGATATATTTTATTTTTTTATTTCTTACGTTTTGTCTAAAAACTCATTGAAACTTAACTATCTAAATCAAATCATTATATTATTTAAAAATTATTAAAATTAATTATCAAATCAAATTATTCATTAGGATTTGAATAATCCTAAATTATTATTTCAAACGCCGCCACCTTTTCACTTCAATTTTTAATATTGAAGTCATGCGGAGACTGGAAGGGTATGCGCGTCAATGCATATGCATACAGAAAATAGGGGTAACATGCAGTTGGGTAAAGGAATGTGCGTCAAGTTTTTCATTATATTATACCAATTGAAATAGTGAAGCAAAAGTGTGATATAATATAATGTTCATTATGTATATAAATATTTTCATGCATGGTATACGGAGTCGTCTTCATTTGATGAGAGTCAGTACTAATATCACGAGGCAGGGTTAGAGATTACTGTGGGACTGAAATATGTCAATATTGGCAAACAATGTGGTTGAAACTTTTTTTCTTAACAAATCATGGCAAACGACTTGATTAGAAAACTCGGGAGATGCATGAAAAAGCTAGTTGTTACAGGGTATTTTATTAGATTTTTGTTGTCATCTATTTGGATTGAGCTTAAGATCACAACATTTATGTTTGGCTAAAAATAAGAAATGAGATCCTCATTCCTCAAAAAATGTGAAATATGAACATAATGGTGAAAGATACCATCTCTCTACTGAAAAAAAAAACACCTAACTCTACACCGCCACCTATTGGGGAAATGGTGAATCAAATATGATTCTGACTATTAACACTATATTCCGGTTTCAGTAAGATATTGAACACTTCTAAGACGTTGTTAGTAACAGTTTTTACCTTCCTGTTCCCATGTACGCCCTGCCAAAGCGTCATTTACACCCGCATTTGGAACTTAAATCCTACAGAAAAAAAATTAATCAAATAAAAACAATATTGATTTAACCATCATCAGTTGTTGCCTCAAATCACTCGTCATCTTTCTTCTTGGGGTTATCAGTTACCAGCCATAATCAACTCACAATTAAAATTGCATGGTAACCTTTTTTTGGAGCTACAAGCACACCACTATTGCTTGACAATGATAAATGCAACAAGAACATACAATAGAACTAGTAGTAGTTACACACATGTATAGAACCCTCGTAGAACACCACTTGGGCATGCTACCAATTGGATGCAGTCCGTGTCCAGCAAAGTACTGAAAATCAACAAGAACCTATTAACAATGAAAAACAAGAAAATATTGGATATTTCAGATTCAACACACCTGGCCATCCATCATTGTCGTTCCTGAAAAACTGCACTTGCTTCCCAATCATGAATACCGAGCAGTCTCATGATGTTCTATAACCTTGTGGAGGTGTATCTCACCTGCTCGGATAAGAACACACGAGACCTAGAATTCCAACAAATGGCATGTGACATTTGGAAATACCTTTTAGTTTAAGTAGTCTTGTAAGTACCAAGAAACAACTCACGCTCACCACATAAGAGAGAAGTTGTTTGCATAAAACGAATGGTTATTACATCATATCAAACACACCACATAGTGGAAGTGCAATACAAAAGACACTGAAGAGAAACAATAACTTTCTTCTAGCTAGTTGTCTCAGGCAACTGAGGCATCTGGAAAAGAATGAGACCGCTTTTATACTAAAGGTCATGAACAAATTAATTCAAGTATGTAATAAGATATATGGGATGACAACCTCTAGAAACTGTACTAAAGTTACAAGATGATAAGGATTGCCTACAATCTCTCTCACTAATACAATCAAAGGTTGCCACAAGTACACAAAATCTTGATATTGTGGCCAACTAACACGAAGATAAGATTTTAAACTAATAAGAGAATATATACAGAGAACAGGTTTCAGGCCAGATCTCAAAGGTCATCGCCAACCCTTGCAACATGAGCATAAAAAAGAAAAATGATTACTATACATAAACTTCAGTTATCATGTCAATCTTACCAAACAAGAAGCATTCTTACATTCATCTTGACATATTCGTGGCTTCTTCTGTTATATACTCGTGACTTCTGTTTTGACTCACTTTCCAAATAAGCACCAAATTGGTATCGTTACTCAACACACTTATATGGTACATTTAGATTAAACTTTTAAGTATATATTTTGACATATTCATGGCTTCTTCTGTTATATACTCGTGACTTCTGCTTTGGCTGACTTTCCAAATAAGCACCAATTGGTATCGTTACTCAACACACTTATATGGTACATTTAGGTTAAACTTTTAAGTATATATTTTGACACATGTATCATGGTAGGTTACCATTAACATAACTATCCAAAACATAGTCACTATAATCATCTATTTCATATACCCGAACGTATATCCAGTTCTTACTTTCAGCGGCTCTCAAATCCATTTCTGAAATAGCATTCACCAAAAAAGAGCAAAAGAAAAATATTTTTTTTAAGGAAATGAAAAAAGGCAGTAAGGTGCAACCAAAATTATATGCAGTCTGGTGGGAGCAGAGACTAGTCTATAGGTACTCATTTTGAACCATGTGTACTCATAGTATGATTTACCCGCATACACTACCTTTTGGCTGCACCCTGTTTGGTTGTACCTTACTTTTACTCGATGAAAAATTTAAATAAAAAATGAACAGAAGTTGTTTTCCATTATTAGATACAATCTCTTCAGGGAAAGAGTAGATCATATGATGTAAGCATTCACGAGCAGAATATACAAATTAACAATAACTCTGATGCCATTAGATACATAAAATGGTAAGAGCTAGCAACTTTAGATAATATGTCTAAAGGAACTTCAGATAATGCCGATGAAACCATGATAAAAGAAAAGTTAAGATACCTTAACTAAATAGGTCTCATCGTCGCATGAACTAAAAGGATTGGAGAAATTTGATACATCTGGTCCTGTCACAAGATCATCCCCTCAGTTGACAAAAAGTTCCTTGAACCCATGAACAACATCGAGATTAGACAACCGTGGAGATCCACATCTCAGTGCATAGTCAAACCTTCAAAGTTGACAAAAGTTCTTGGCACAAGTTATCTATGAGCAAGTCGATGATTAGAAAAGATTAGCCATATACTCATATTTACAACATTATGCAGACTTCATAACAAAGAAATGAAAGAGCAAGTCGCTTTTGGTGGTCATCATATTACTGATTACCGTGTGAATTTGAAGGTGAAACTTAGCAGATACACAACATTTGCCTATATCTATAGAATACCAGTGAGTGGAAAATGTGATAGTAATATGCTAGTGACACGTGAATCAGAAGCAAACACTGCCACTAAATAGCAAATTTAAAAGCAACTGATGGACCAAACCAAACGTCTATGATAAAAATCAGTAAGTGGTTCAACTGTTCTGTTAGTTAAAATACATGCTAAAGTACCAAACATAAAACTCTTTTTTTTTTAAAGGAAAACTTGGCAACACCAGGATTTGAACCCATGACCTATGGATGGTAATGGCAAGTACCAAACCAAAAAACCATCAATTTAGAAACTCCAGCCACCAACTTAAATTGGAGATGATAGCACCTTAAAAAGTTGTGTAACAAATCAAAGTATTTCATAGCATTTTAGCTCCAAATTTTCAAAGAGTTGCGTATTAATTATTGGAAAGGTGTGGCCACAAGTCACGGTTGAACTAAAAGATAAAGGACTCAGTTTCAAGTGCTATCTGAATGTGCAAGCCGGTCAGAAGAACTTACAAAGTGTTAGCTGAATTTCATATATGAAGGGAAATGATATACTAGCTGATACACCATTATCGAGTAGATGCAAGGAACGAGATAAAAATAGGCTGGGATATGCAATGTAGAAAGTAACTGAAATTGTTGACTAAGATTACAGACACCAACCAATATCTGAAAGAACATGCGTAGAAATGAAGAAATGTACTCAGTGTACATGAAGTTCGATAACCTTATGATCTAGGAACAATTAATAGAAAAATTGAAAATGAGATGGCACCATTACAAAACTTCAAATATAGAACCAATAACAATAATAATATGTCAATAACTTGATGCACAAAGGCATTAAACTGTAGTAAACTTAATTACGAAAAAAGTTTAAGCCAACAGAACAAGGCAATAGTGACAATGCAAACAAAAAAGACATTCAAATATTCCATTAGTTACCCACATAGTGACATCTGATAAACATTTAACTTTCTAATAAAATAAAATTACTTTTCAGGCAGACAATTGTCCACTACACAAGCACAACAATAATTAAAGATGCCCACCATCAAATCTACTTTTGATAGCTCTGATAGAGGCATCTCCAAGGCTTGACAAATGGTTGGTGCGCCTTTAATCATGGATGATAGTGACACCAGGTTGACCTAAACAAAGCTTGTAAGTGGAACCTCTAGTTAAAAGACAACACAATGTTTTGTCATGTCATCATAATGAGTATATGGCTTCGAGAACAAAACTAGATGATCCTTTGAGTAAACATCTATTCATTTCAAATGAAAGGAAACTTCATGAAACTGTCCGGCCATAACAAACTGATGCTAAGTAAAGATTTTTTGCCCATTTTTCCTGAAAAAAACAATAAAAACATCATGTCAGTAATGCAAATAACCAAGAGTATATCCAAGAACTGTGATACTAGTCATTGCATGCACCTTCACATGTTGACTAGGAAAAGCAGATGTTCTAAGTGTCTCCTGTGTCTCGTCAGCAGGCTTCCTTCTTGGTATACTTAAAACAAGGGCAGCCTGATCCCATGTTGCAGCAGCTGCAGTTATTCGATAACCATTATCCCACCTACGATGAATGCCTTCACTGGGGTACAAGAAGTCAAGTTCAACAACCTGCACATGGATATGTAGAACAAACAGTTAGGAGTTTTAGTTTAGTTGAAGTCTTATTTATTTTATTACTAAATTTAGTCTTTTAGCAAGAGTCAAACTATCGGCTGCAAAAGACTCGACTCTTTCTTTGCCAATTAATCAATTTATTCAGTTTATTTTGACAAATTTTGTGGTAATATCTTAATGGTGTTGTAAACCATCCTAAAAATCTCTTTATGGTATTTTTGAATCATCAACCTCAGGACTTGCCCAAAAGTTGCAATATCCTCTTGTACTATCCCCTGCAACGTCAAATGGTATCACAACCTAGACTTTGTTCTTTGATCCATTTATCTTTTCTTTTGTTGCAACTTTTCATATCTTAGATTTCTCTGCTTGTTTTTTAATATGAGATTTCTGATTCTCATCTAAAAGTATGGTGCTTCCACCTCTACATTACCATCGCCTTCAGTGTAAAACCTCCTCTCCCTCTAAAACATGACATTTTCAAAATCTGAACGAATATAGTTGATGCACACACGATTAACAAACGTGTCTTTAAATTCAATTTGTCCCAAACCCACCATACAACCAGACAAGGTGTTATAGAAAAAGGTTAGGAATCTAACCTGATCAGAGAATCCTGCATTGCGGGACATGACGACTGCCCATCTGGTGCCAGCAGTTGCCATAGAAGTGACATAGAATCCTTCCCGCCACTTTTTATTTATCCACTTAAAAGGAAATGACTCACTAACCTTATAAGATTGTTGTGCATACTGTGTCCCTGTAACAGACAACAGTTAGCCAGAACAAAAAAACTTAAATTCAAATAGTATGAGTTGCAAGCAACAAAGATAGACCTTTGGACATAACCACCAAAGAGCTGCCATTGTTTGCACCAGCTAATGCAGTAATATAATAATTCTTCTCCCATTGTTCCATAATCCATTCCTACAAAGAGCAAAACACATATGCATTGAGAAATGTCCATAAACATAAGAAAAATGCATGAGAAAACAACTTGTTAGGATCAGTAATCATGATATAAGTAGTATTCAAGAGAGTTAAAAAAAACAGCATGAAAGCAATACAGTAAAAATAAGAAGGTGCTTACTTTGTGAAGAAAGTTTGGAGAAAGTTCATAAACTTGGCCAGTGAAACCAGTGCCAGCATCCATTATCAGAGCCCACAAATTTGAACAAGAAGCAACACAACTAATGAACAACCCATCTTCATTTCCTTTATCAATATGTTGTGCAAGCCTCCCATCGGCAACATTATAGTGATATCTGCAACTGAAAATGTTAATTTATCCTCATTATATCTAATAAGTGCATATTAAAGAGTAAACAGGGACCTTTGCTTCATAGGACGTCTGGCATTATAAACACTAATCCACTGTGTTGCCGGCATCCCCATTCTTATCTTCTTCTTGGGTTGTTCATCATCGTCTTCTTCCATAGTTAGACGGCCTCTCTTTTGACCCACCTGATAGATAAGCTGTACATACAAATGAAGATTAGATTTGACAATGAACAGAAAAAAATTAAGCAGAAAATACTGATCCTGCTAGCATACCTTTTGAGCCCCATCAGTGTTAATTGGCCTGATGTCAGGATTAGGACCCACTATGCCATCAAAAAGAGAAATGCACTTTGCATAATTAGGTTCCTCATCAAACTTTAAATTGACCACATATTCAACAAATTGTTTGAACGGTTGTGGACAAAAGCAACAAAGTGACTCTGGAGATGTAGCCATCTTCTTCTTGCAGACTAGGAAACCTTTGTTTTCTCCCTGTCAGTTAAAATACACATATGTACTCAACATAAGTTAATAACACAAACAAAATAAGATAGATACTCGTTGAACTAGAAAGGTATCAGTCATTACCTGGTACCCTTGCCAGGGTAGGCGACCACGAAGAAGGAAGACCAATGTATAAGCAAGAGACTCTAAGTCATCTCTGCGGCTTCCTGTCCTTCCTAGGTGAGCATGGACACTAGCATATCTTACTGTCCCCCTGAATATCCAGTTTCAAATTGATAAGAGACAAGACAAGAAGAAAAACCAAAAACAGCTAACAAAAGGAAATCACAGTGACCGCCAGTATCATCCACAAAGGTACCTGAATACATCTGGCCTTTGATCATACTCCACATGCAGACCTGAACTAGTATCCTTCCATTTGGTGGCTGACAATAATCATGTTCAGGAGTCATTGGATATTTTGGAATAAGAAAATTTAAAAGAAATGACCATGTCTGCTAGTTCTCAATTGTATTGATCAAGCATTACCTAAGCCAAGATCAACAAGAAATAGTCTCTTCTCATCAGCAGTCGCAGGTGGTCCAAGTAAGAAATTTTCAGGCTTTACATCACCGTGTACATATCTAAACAAGAGGAGTCAGTAAATATGTATACACACCAATGGTATAACGACCATTCATCTCCCGAATACAAACACATGAAAATCACATGGAAAAGGGGAAAACTATCATCATATGTATATGATACAAGACCAAGAAATTTCATGTGAAACACTTACCCTTTTGAATGCACCTTCTCCAGAATGGAAATTGCCTCAATTGCAATGCATGCAACCATTTCAACAGACATCCTATATGTTTAAACAAACAGAGATGGAAACAGTCAATTTCAGTTTAACTCAAAAGAGAAATTAAGGCAGATTCAGCAATTTTGAAAAGTAATCAGAGCACTAACGTGTGAGAATTGTTGTTCCAAACATCCCACAGGCTGGGTCCCAGCATGTCCATAACCTAAATAAAAGAAGACATCAGGACACTTCAAGCAAAAATATAAAGTTAAGGGATATAACTAAACATGGTAGTTCTAAAAGAAATGATACTTCCATTTACCATGATATAATATTCCCCTTGACGACCTTTGTAATGAACACGGGGCACACCATGAATTCCTCCAAGAGCGCTACATAAATCAACAATAATGATTATCAGAAATACAATATGGCACTATAACAAAAATAATTACCAGACACTTACCCGTAAACCTGCCATTCATATGGCGGCCCATAACTACAACCCTTACTGTTCCTATGCTCAAACTTTAATGCAACCTGAGGTACGAAAATAGCATAACATTTAATGAAAAGTCGCTTAGTTCACAATAGAATGAATGTGGAAAAATCTCACACCTCTACAGCATTTGAACCAGTTATCCTGTCATTTATGTTAGTAGCTGAAAGCCGGCGACCAACATATACTTGCCCAAATCCTCCTTTTCCTAGCTTTCTTTCAACCCTGTATACTGGTGAATTACCAATTTGAACCTAAAGCAGAAGAAAAAAAAACTGAGTTAAGGTGCAAATGATCCAAAGAGAGCAAACACAGGAAAAGCAGGAAAATTTTACCTATGAGAAAAAACACAGACAGCTGGGGTAAAGGCAAGTTTAAATGATTACATCAGAAAAGAATGGAAAGAATAAAAACATTCAACTGCAGTGATTTTATGTCATTTACTTGCTATGTTGCAACTGTGCATGACATTTCTGGTAAGCTGATTGTAAATTCCCTTTTAGCCACAATAAAATTAGAAATGTATGACTGGCACACTATCAAATTAACTGACTGAAGCAAAAGTTTCAGAAAAGTATATGTTCGACCAAACTACTAGAAATTTTCCTAAATTCAGTGTTTAAATTTAAATTGGCTTTCTACAGCAGAAAAAAGTGGCTTCTATAATTTCGCTACACCCATTTGTGAATCTTCAAAAGCCAACAACAATCTCCATTTGTCGGTACACAAACAATGTAAATGAATATGACTCTTGTAGAGCTAGGATAATCTTAACAAAATCCCGTTTTGGAAAACTAATAAGAATTAGATTCAGAGGACAACTAAGTTCTCAGAACTACCAGACCTCATTTAACCTTAAAATGTCTGTGGAAATGCAATGTATACCTTTTCTGGAAGAGGTGCAGTACTACCCTCATCCTCCGCGCCGGGAACCTTATCAGGACTCTTTCCGCCGCTGTCGTATTCGTCCATCCTCCTCTCCCCAACTCCTTCCCCGTTCTCCTCAGGAGCCAACCCACCAACCTCGTCTCGGCCCTCTACAAACCTGATCTCTTCTCTCCGCTCAGCCGACCTACTCACCGGCGGGCTCTCCTCCACCAACACAGGCTGCTGGTTCCTCGCCGTGGCGGCTGCCGCCCTCCGCCTGCCCCTGGTGTTCGGCCTCTCGGCCTGGACTACTGCTGCTGGGTTCACCTGCGCCCGACCCCTGCGGACTCCACTACGCAGTTCCGGCATCCTTCATCTACCAAACCCCATGCTTGAAAACCCCTAAAATGTTGACGGATTGTGAGCTCGCAACAAGGCGATCGGAAGAAAACCGGAGAGGCGCCGGGATCGGTTGCAGAAGCGCCGATCGGGCGCGAAGGCACGAACGATCGAGAACTCGGGGAGAATTGGGGCTCTGATTGCTGGTTCGGAGTGTTTCTAAGGCTTAGGGTTTGGATTTGGGGAAGAAATTTGGAGAAATTGCAATTGTTGGACGAGGAGAGAAAAGAAAAAGGGTTAAGTTATATTTTGTTTATTGACTATTGGATATCATGCCCGATTCTGCTAGATTTTTAATATTTATGATCAAATATATTAATTTATCTTAATTTTTTATATAAAAAATATTTCTTTATTTAATTTAATTTTGTAAGAAACAAATTTCCAAAAAAACTTGTCGTCGCATATATGCCAAAAATAAAGTTTATTATTAAGTTTGACATGATTAATAAACACTAACTAAATTTTTCTCCATACTTAACATCATATTTGATTTAAAAAAGACATAAAATTTCATATGATAATTTTATTTATATTACACTTTTTTTTGTAGAAAATATAATTATAATTTGTGCATCATTCTTCATTATTTGAAATGGACCTTGGAAGCGACGATGTTGTCCGATAATATAATTTGAACAAATTCACTCACTTAAAATTTATCGCTTTATACTTCAGCATCCTTTTGCTCGTTGTCCAGAGCTAAAGGATCTTTGGTATCCATGGAAGTTGATTGGGGGTCACGGTGAGGACGCGACTAAAGTTTTTGTTCGTTGTCCGGAGCTTGAAGATCTTTGGTATCCATGGGAGTTGATTGGGTCACGGCGAGGGCCCAACTAAAGTATTTCCATTAGCAGATGTGGTCTTGACTCGATCCTTCTTTCTTGTGGTGAGAGTCACATCGAAGACTTCATGTCGCTTGATTTTGATGTTTGGTGACTTTCATAGGAACGATCAAAACGCTGGGATGAGCGACACTATTAAGAACATCTTGGATGCCATGTCCTTCCTTTGTCAAATGGGAACAATGCATTATCTCTTTCAAACACATATCATCAAAGAGTTTGTGCATGACTCAATCGATTGGCGATGCAGATGAGGAAATGTAGTTCCACCACGATGTTGTTATCATCCATTGGGATGACGCATGTTGACAAGACCTAAGCACTTGTCGAGACGCACTTGGATATCTGAGGCATTGCCTGAGGTCGACACTATGGGCGAGTTCACTGCCTTGAACTTCTTCTAATTTCTTGAGAGCAAAATTTTGAGTCTTTTCGCAGCACTATTAGAGATGAAGATGTCAAAAGTGTCAATGTCGATTAGTTAATCAAGATCCTCCCTTCCACTAGCACCTTGATGAAGAAAATATCTCATTGGTTGGCCGTCAATGGCATCGACATGGAATAGAGGTCGTACATCATTTCTAGGCACATGGTCGAAGTGGGAGTATCCTCTTTTGAAGCTTCTTTCTCTTATGCAACCATATGATTAATGATTGCTTGCTTTGGACAGTCCCATGACCAATGCAGGTCATCGCAAATCCTACTACTAAAATCTTGATTTTTGCAAGAGTTGTGTTCTTCTATGCAAGAAGAATATTTAGAAAGAACAAGGAGGTTTGGATCTACAAGAGTATGCTTAGGCAGTTACTTCACTGAGCACAACAGAATGAAGAAGAATTTGTTTCATGTCAAATATTTCTTCTTATTGAAGAGAATGAACGAGAAAAACTGAAATTTTCCTACTCGAACAAGAGTAGTGGCTTAGTGGATCTTTTATTCAGCTTGTCCTTGTTGTCAGGCTTCCTCACGGAGGACTCCTTGCTACATCATAGTTACGAGGGATGAACTTCCACCCATTCTTCGATTAGGACTCTTCTCACCCACCAATACCTTTACCATGGAGTTTTGGTGGCATTGGCTATGATTATAGAAACTTCTGAGGGCTTCGGAAATAGCCAATAGAGTGCGGGGGTTGGATAACATTGTTGATCCAACTCCACGCTGACCTATGGATTTAGACCATTGATGAATAATGCTTATAGGATTGGCTCGTGCATTTGAAAATCCTGAAGGCAAAGTTCAATGGACTCTTTAACATACTCCTTCAATGATTACTTCTATTGGAGGCAAAATAATGTCATGTTCATCTCCAATTAAGAATTGGCCGGACAAAAATGAGCACTAAGCAACTCACAAAATTCTTCTCATGTCTCAATCACCCAGATCAATGTTCTCGCATATGCAATGTTACCACAAGCAAGGGCGGAGCTAGACAAACTATTCAGGAGGTACACATCTTAAATAATATCATCTTTAAATAATTCAGAAAACTACACACGCTTCTTCCATATGCACGCAAATGGACGGAGAAGATCCAACTACATAAATCAGATCCGGGTGGGAGAAAACAAAGTGGCAGGAAGAGAAAATGTGGGGGCAGCCATTGCTCACTACTTTCGGGACTTCACACGCCGAAGACCACCAGGCGAGTAGCTTTGGGAGGGCACTAGAATACCTCAGCTGACAACATAGACATCTTCACACCTGGTTCGGCCATTTACAAAGGAGGAAACAACACAAGGATTAAGGGATTTAAATAACGATGGATCTCCCATGCCAGATAGTTTTCCAGTATTTTTCTTTCGAGAGTTTTGGATAGTAGTGGGCTCTGATGTAATGGAAACTCTGCAAGAATTCACGAGGTCCAATTCTGGTTTTGAGAGATTGAACAAATTTTTTTTTGTTCCTTATCCCGAAAAAATCAGCAACAGAACGAGTGAAAGATTTTAGACCAATTGCACTATCTAATGCTATTTATCTCTTGATAGCGAGAGTACTTGCCAACAAGCTTCGTATGGTCTTGGGACAGCTGGTACATCATGTTCAATCAACCTTCAATTCTGGTAGATCAATCATAGATGACTTTCGATGGCTTCAGAAATCATCGCTTTTTGGAGAAGATCGGGAAGGCGTGATTTTCTTTGAAGGTTGACTTCTCTAAGGCTTATGATTATCTAGACTGGTCATTTATATGGAGCTCCCTTCATTTGAGAGGATTCCCTCCCTTGCGGATTTCTTGGATGAAACTATGTGTTTGCACTGTCTCTTTCTCTGTGTTGATCAATGGTGGACCAACATGGGGGTGGGTCCAACCCCAAAGAGGCATTCACCAGGGGTTCCCCTTGCACCAATGTTTTTTGTACTTGCAGCAGATGCTCTAGCTGGAAGCACATTCGTAGTGTGCGAGACTGGACTTATATCGGGTTTCTCCCCTGATCCATCACAAGGCACACTCGTCCCTCTATTACAATATGTCGATGACACTTTATTTTTTATAGAAGGGTCCACTACGGCAACAAGGAGAACGTCGATGCTTATTAATATTTTTGGGAGGTTTTCTGGCCTTACTATTAACCATTTTAAATAATTTTTCATCACATTCGGAATGGATGAAAATGAAGCTAGAATGTGTTCACTAAAACTAAACACAGATAGATGTAGCCTACCGATCTCTTATTTGGGCCTTCCTCTTACTGACAATCGCGTTCTTGCAAAAGACTGTAATCCAATCATTGAAAGAATTGAAACAAAACTAGAAGGATAGATCTCATGGTTGTTATCGCGAGGTGGAAGGCTAATACTGGTTCACTCAGTTCTATCAGCTATTCCAGTTTAATTCATGTCAGTCTATAAGATGCCCGACGGAATTAGGAAGCGGATTTGATTTGTAGGATATGGATGACACCAAGAGGGGGGGTGAATTGGTGTATCAAAAATCTTACTCTATTTTACTTAGTTTAGACGAGTTATCAGTGGAAGCTTGTAAATGCAAAACTAAACAAACGGAGAAGAGAGTAAAGAGAAAACGAACAACACAAACAAACACCGAGTTTGTTGACGAGGTTCGGCCGAACTCCTGGCCTACGTCCCTGCTTCGGTCTTCTCCCACGAGATCTCCGGAGATCACTATATCC
Organism: Pontederia paniculata; assembly: GCA_001647135.1. Classification (NCBI taxonomy): domain Eukaryota; kingdom Viridiplantae; phylum Streptophyta; class Magnoliopsida; order Commelinales; family Pontederiaceae; genus Pontederia; species Pontederia paniculata. The sequence goes on from LTAE01008986.1 coordinate 19,324, forward strand.
TTATTCAAGGGCGAAGGCTCCCTTACAACTTCTCCTTACTTGCACAAGGACAAGGAGACAACCTCTTACAGATTTCTCTCAAGAGCTCTTGGACCCTTCACACAAGGGGAACTAAGACTTTCACTCGCTCGCACAATATCTGTTAAAGTTT
>LTAE01008988.1:3040-19469 GCA_001647135.1 Pontederia paniculata
TTATTATTATTATTATTATTATTATTATTATTATTATTATTATTATTATTATTATTATTATTATTATTATTATTATTATTATTTATTTATTTTTACCAATGTTATAATCTTAGAAATAATAAGAATATAATTTTAAAGACTAAAAATTTAATTTTGTCTTTTGATAATGGAGTTATAGATTTTGATATGCACTATAATTATAATCTTTAAACTATAATTATTGATTAAAAATATCTTTTATATGAATGGCATGATTATTATTTTATATGAATAATGACATTATGAGACGACAATATTTTAGATTATCAACTAATTTTATAATAAAATATAAATATCTCTTCCTTTTTAAATATATTTTTTCTCAACAATTGCACACAACTCAATCATGTCGATCCACTTCCTTCCTTTCTTCCTTCCTTGTTAGATGATGACCTCTGCACCTTAGATAATTGGCAACTTGACCTCCAAACATTTGTGCATCTATTGTCTCTAGTATCGCCTCGATGAACCATATTTTTCCTATCATTTCTTTGTCTGCACATTGTCATTTTTGACGCGAAGCAAAGCAAGACAAAAAGTGAAGGTTACTAGAGCCATATACACCTCCGCTTGACAAATCTCGACAAACAGTTATAGATGATGTTGATTCCTCGCCACCACTGAATGTCCCCTAATCTCCTCGAGCGTCTCGGATGTCTAGTACACGTGAAGAAGATGACTCTTTCTTTACTTTATTTTTTTTTGCCTTGCTAAATCATGGCCATATATTAGTTTCGATTAGATCTCAACCTAAATTAATACTTGGAATCTCCATCTTTAGATCTAGTGTATGCATCAATCCTGACTATAGACAATTATAGCAAATCTTAACTGTGGATCCATTTTAGTTATTGGTATCTTCATCTTTAGTTAATCAATCAAATTATAAGTTTTATTAGATCTAGAGTTTAGATTTATATCTTTCTTAATATTAACCGTTGATTAATAGTATTGTTCAACAAACTTACCGAATGGATTTTTTATGCATCTTACAGGAACAATTTCTTTAGTTATTTATTTATTTGTCTATTTTATAGGTGAATAAATTTCCTTAAATTGACAAATAATTAATTCTTATTAACTTATAAATGTCTCAGAAATTAAGAAGCCGACTATCCATATAAATCAAATTTCAAATTCAAACAAATATTTTCCATATATATTTTTTTGAATCAATACATTTCCAAATCTGACGTAGCTGTTGTTACTATATATGTCTTTAATTACCATTTAATCAGGATATAATATTGTTTGGATTTTTATAGTAATAAGTTTATGAAAATATCATCCTTCACATTATTGCAGTAATTGTTCCCTTATTTCTAGGCGATTAAGTTGTAATTATTAGTCTTTTTTATTTTCATTTATTTTAAGTTTTTATTTTTAAAAGATCTAATTTTTTGGGACTAAATAGTTGATTTTGTTGTCATCGACATTCCTCATCAATTTGTCTATGATTGATTCTATAATATGGGCAAGTTAATTTTATTTAATATTTTTTAAAAATGATTTAAATTCAATTATTAAAATATTATATTTTATAATTTTTAGAATATTTTTAAATAGGGAGGAGAGCATGTGCAAGGCAAACCGCTCATCATATTTTAGGAGCACAATTGCTCGAGAGCGGCAATTATTTGTATATGACATACATAAAGTTTGATTTTGTTTATACATTTTATGCATCAATTTTATGTATTTATCTAATAAACTTTGATAATTTTTTCGTTCTAGCAAAATAATATAATAAAGATCCTACACCTTTGGAATGATACTATTTAATTCACAATACAGGGAAGCTTAGAAGAATTATCAACTTCAAAGTAAGTAATTTAATTTAATTATATTACCAATATTAAATATTACTTTCATAATTGCTTGATTAGATTATTTTGCTCAATTACTTATTAGTCTTTTGCATGTGAATAGGGACATGAAGAAGGAATCCCGTTGTCGAAGATGCAAACTCAAGTTTCATCGCCATGGAGGATTTTAGATTAGTTATTTCATTTAGTTCAAATGTGTTTTAATGTAGATTGTCATTTGTAATGTTACTTTATGAATATTTGATGTTCGTGACAAATAAATGTATTTCAAATTGATATAATAGTTTTCATTGTTACTCCAATAGATACTTTTAATTTGGAAAATTTTCATTTAGTTTTTAAAATGTATGTGATCTCAAAATGTGTATACTATGTAATTTAGAATATTTAAATTGTGAGTTTAATAATAATTACAAAGCATCCTTATGTAAGCAATACATTAACAAAGTGATTTTACATTTGAGATTATTTATATGTATAAACTAATAGTATCATTATGCTAAGGGCGCATTAAATAATGTCCTTATGTTAGGGACGCTATCCTTATACTTGAGTCGCTTAAAGGTGACATTGAATAATGTCTTTAAGTTATTGACGCTTGATGCTGACACAATTTAGCGTCTTATAATAGCAACACTTGTTGATGACGAATTAAATTTCATTTTTATGATAGCAACGCTTGTCAAGAATGCAAGTAAATCAATCCTTATGCTATCAACACTTGTTAGCAACGCAAATTTGCATCGTAATATTAACGATGCTTATTCGGAACGTATTTAAAGGTGTCCTTATGTTAGGGACATTTATTTATAACATATATAAAGTTGTCCTTATATTATGGACACTTAGTAATGACAATATAAATGATGTCTTTGCGTTACAATATATAATAACAAGACATGTAACTGTATCCTTAAAGTATCAACACTTAATAATGACGCATTTTATAGTATCAACCCTTAATCCCGAAGAACGTGAAGGAGGCACAAACTGCTAGTTAGATACGTGTGATGTTAGTTTATGGATCAAATAAATCATGGGCCTAAATCTATAGAGGGCACCGACGGTGGAGTGGAGCAATGGCAAGTAGGCGAGGTGGATGGGTCGCAAGGTTGATGATCACGTCTTCTCATAGAAATGTCTCGGACGCGATGTTGGCAATGTTAGATGGGGATCACCGATGAGATGTGGCGGATAAGGATTGCCTATGAGGTGCTGTTGGGAAATGGCAAAGAAGAAAAGATCAAGATTCACACAGAAAAACACGCACATAATTTACGTGGTTCGGAGATGGATCTCCTACGTGTCGTCGTAAAGGGTTTCACTATGTTGTGTTCAAAATCACCAGAGTACATAATCGCTCTAAAAATAACATATATATGATGGAGATAGGGCAACCCTTAATAATGACGCATTTTACAGTATCAACCCTTAATCCCGAAGAACGTGAAGGAGGCACAAACTGCTAGTTAGACACGTGTGATGTTAGTTTATGGATCAAATAAATCATGGGCCTAAATCTATAGAGGGCACCGACGGTGGAGTGGAGCAATGGCAAGTAGGCGAGGTGGATGGGTCGCAAGGTTGATGATCACGTCTTCTCATAGAAATGTCTCGGACGCGATGTTGGCAATGTTAGATGGGGATCACAGATGAGATGTGGCGGATAAGGATTGCCTATGAGGTGCTGTTGGGAAATGGCAAAGAAGAAAAGATCAACATTCACACAGAAAAACACGCACATAATTTACGTGGTTCGGAGATGGATCTCCTACGTGTCGTCGTAAAGGGTTTTACTATGTTGTGTTCAAAATCACCAGAGTACATAATCGCTCTAAAAATAACATATATATGATGGAGATAGGGCAACCGCCAACATAATAGAGAAATTACATAGATACCCCTAAAAAGATTTTAGAATTGGAGATAGTAAAGTTGGGTGATCAGTCTCCATCTGCTATCTCCAACAATCTCCCGCTTGGAGACTAGATCAATACATGAACACTAGGGAAGACCACCTGTTAGCATGCACAACTCTGACGGCTCCTCCTTTCAACTGGCAAAGGAGGCAAACTGATGTTGTACAAAAGCTCAATTTTTTTGTGACCATCATCTTGGTCAACATATTAGCTGAATTTTTTAACCCACGAATCTTCTCAAGAACCAATGTCCTATCTTCACGAAGATCTCTAATGAAGTGATACTTTAGTCATATGTGCTTTGTTCTAGCATGAAACACTAGATTCTTAGCAAGGTGAATAACACTTTGACTGTCAGTAAACAAAGTTGATTTTTTTGTACCTTGTCTAGTTCTTCAAGAATGCTCTTTAATCAAATTATCTCGTTGCAGGCCTTTGTCATAGCTATATACATTGATTCAATAGTAGAAAGGGCAAAGACCTTTTGCAACTAAGACATCTAGCTTATAATAGTGTCATCTAAGGTATAGATACATTCGGTGGTGCTTCTAGAAGTATCAATGTCACCACCTAAATTTGCGTTAACAAAACCCTTGATATCTAAATTACTTTTATTGAAACAAAGTCACATACCTTTTGTTCCTTTTACATACCGAAATATCCATTTGACTGCTTGCCAATGTTCCTTCCTTGGATTTGACATATATCTGCTGACAACTCCCACTGCATGAGCAATGTCTAGTCTGATACTTACCATGGCATACATAAGGCTACCTACTATTGATGCATAAGGAACCTTGTACATGTAGTTGTGTTCTTCATCTTTCTTGGGTGATTGATTTTTAGAAATCTTGAAATGACTCGCCAAAGGTATTTGCATAGACTTCGCATGCTGCATATAGAATCTCTCAAGCACCTTCTCAATATATGTTTCTTCAGTCAATTTCAATGTACCAGTTTCTTTATCAGGAAGAATATCCATCCCAATTATTTTCTTTACAGCTCCTAAGTCTTTCATTACAAACACACTTGATAATTGTTTCTTCAACCTTTTAATTTTCTTCATATCTAAACTTATGATGAGCATGTCATCCACATACAAGAGTAATATGATGTAGGATTTATTAAAGTATTTGATATAACAAATGATGGTCAGAAAATATCTTGAAATTCATTGCTACTCATGAAATTATCAAATTTCTTATACCATTATTGAGGAGCTTGCTTTAGACCATACAAACTCTTAGTCAATTTGCAAACTAAGCCTTCTTTTCTAGGAACTTGAAAACCTTATGGTTGCTTCATGTAGATATCCTTCTCCAAATCTCCATGGAGGAATGTTGTCTTTACATCTAATTGTTCAAGATGTAAGCTTTCAGCTGCAACTATAGTCAATACAAAATTAATAGTTGTTAGTTTCACAACTGGAGCAAATATTTAAGTATAGTCTATACCTTCCTTCTGCTCAAAACCTTTAACAACTAGTCTTGCTTTGTACCTTTTGTTGTCATCAACCTCCTATTTTATCTCTTACAACCATTTGTTATGCAATGTCTTTTTCCCTATAAGCAATTCAGTACGCATCTAGTTTTATTCTTTCAATGAGTTCATCTCTTTTTGCATTGCTAACTCCCACTTGACAAAATCTTGGACCTCCAAGGCTTCCTTGAAACATTTTGACTCACCGGCATCAATTAACATCATAAAATTCAATGAAGGAGAATAGATAAGTGGTGGTTTGATCTCTCGAGTAGATCTTCTAATTGGTGGTGGTGCACTTGGTCCCACTTGTAGTGATTCAGGCTCTAATTGCATAGTATTTTTTTGATATCCAACAACATCCTCATCTGGTATTCCCTCAAGCTCAACTTGAGTTATATTGTATTTTCTTTTATTGTCAAATTCTGCAAAATGTCTATCTTTATAAATGTTCTTTTCAACAAATACAATATTTTTTCTCTAATATTTTTTTTATTTTCATCATCCCAGAAAAAATATCCAAATTCATTAGAACCATATCCAATAAAAAAAATACTTCTTAGACTTAGCATCAAGTTTATCTCTTCATGCAAAATATATATATATGCACATAAGAAAGACAACCAAATATCCTCACATGAGAGAGATCTACTTCCTTACTCCTCCTAACTTCTTTTGGTAATTTGTTCTCCAATGGAACAGATGGTCCTTGGTTGATCAGGTATGCTGCTGTATTTATTGCATCTGCCCAAAATAACTTAGGTAGACCTACATGGATTCTCATGCTCATGGCTCGTTCATTGAGTGTTCTGTTCATCCGCTCAGCCACGTCATTCTATTGTGGTGTTCTTGGAATCGTCATCATCATTCGGATGCCATGTTCGCCATAGAACTCCTTGGACTCGTGTTTCACATAATCATGACCATTATCATAAACATGTGATCTTGACACTAGTTTTATTGTCAACTTGCATTTTCCATTTTTTGAAAGTAGAAAATACGTCAGAATTATTTTTCAAGAAATAAACTCATACCTTCATGGAATAGTTATCGATGAATGTCACATAATATAGTGACCCGCCAAGTGATGGAACTGGAGATGGACCCCACAAATAAGTGTGCACAAGTTCCAACTTGTTAGATTTTGATGTCCTTGAGATTTTGGAGAAACTGACCTTCTTTCATTTTCTCAGCACAGAGTCTTCACAAAGTTCAACGTCAGTTGACTTCAAATCTGGTAGACAACCATTTTATGTAGAACTTTCATTCCCTTTTCACTCATATGTCTAAGTCTACAATGCCACATATCGGTTGTATTGTTTGAATCAGCAATTGCCATAGAATTTCTGGTGTCTGTTGTCATATACAAGGTACCCAACTTACTGCTTCGTGCTACTACCATAGCACCTTTAGTGACTTTCGAGTTACACATAAATGCAGTAGTTTAACCCTCAGAACCAAGTTGTCCCATAGAAATTAAATTTCTCTTCAATCTTGGTATATGCCGAACACCATTTAGCTTCCAGATAGTCTCATTATCTGTCAAGATCTTCACATCACCCTTTCCCCCAGCATTTAAGGGTTTATCATCAGCAAGATAAATCTTTCCAAAATTTCCAATAGTATAGTTTTTCATACACTCCATTTGTGAGGTAGAGTGAAATGAAGCTCTAGAGTCCTGAATCCATGATTCTGTTGGACTATCGATACTCAGAATTAAAGCATTTGAGATTTCTTCTATGCAACATTGACTGACTCCTCATTATTTAGCTTCTTCTTTTGTGCTCTGCAATTTCTCTTCAGATGATATTTCTTTCTGCAATTCTAGCATGCAAATTCATTAGATTTTTCACCATGCTTTGATTAACTTCGTCTTCCAGATTTTGATCTGCTTTGATTATTCCATCGTTGTTGTGTTCTTCCTCTGCTTTTTGGAATCAAAGCCGCACTAGAATTTTCTCCAAATTCAACTTGCATTTTCCATTTTTTGAAAGTAGAAAATACATCAAACTTATTTTTCAAGAAATAAAATCATACCTTCTTGAAATAGTCATCGATGAATGTCACATAATATAGTGACCCGCCAAGTGATGGAACTGGAGATGGACACCACACATCAGTGTGCACAAGTTTCAACTTGTTAGACTTTGATGTCGACATTTTGGAGAAACTAACCTTCTTTCATTTCCCGGCACACAATCTTCACAAAGTCCAACATCAGTTGACTTCAAATCTGGTAGACAACCCATTTTATGTAGAATTTCCATTCCCTTTTCACTCATATGTCCAAGTTTACAATGTCACATATCGGTCTTATTATTTGAATCAGCAATTGTTATAGAATTTCTGGTGTCCTTACCATATACAAGGTACCCAACTTACTGCTTCATGCTACTACCATAGCACCTTTAGTAACTTTCCAAGAGTTACCCATAAACGCAGTAGTTTAACCCTCAAAACCAAGTTGTCCCATAGAAATCAAGTTTATCTTCAATCTTAGCATATGTCGAACACCTTTTAACTTCCAAATAGTCTCATTATCTATCAAAATCTTCACATCACCCTTTCCCCCAACATTTAAGGGTTTATCATCAACAAGATAAATCTTCCAAAATTTCGAATAGTATAATTTTTCATACACTCCATTTGTGAGGTGAGTCAAATGAAGCTTTAGAGTCCAAAATCCATGATTATATTGGACTATCGATATTCAAAATTAAAGCATTTGAGATTTCTTTTATGTAACATTGGCTTTCTCCTCATTATTTAGCTTCTTCTTTTGTGCTATGCAATTTCTCTTCAAATGAAATTTCTTTCTGCAATTCTAGCATGCAAATTCACTAGATTTTTCACTATGCTTTGATTGACTTCATCTTCTAGATTTTGATCTGCTTTGATTATGCCATCGTTGTTGTGTTCTTCCTTTTCTTTTTGCAATCAAAGCCGCACCAGAATTTTCTCCAAATTCAACTTGCATTTTCCATTTTTTGAAAGTAGAAAATACGTCGATTTTTTTTTCAAGAAATAAACTCATGCCTTCCTGGAATAGTCATCGATGAATGTCACATAATATAGTGACGCGCTAAGTGATGGAATTGGAGATGGACCCCATACATCAGTGTGCACAAGTTCCAACTTGTTAGACTTTGATGTCCTTGACATTTTGGAGAAACTGACCTTCTTTCATTTTCCCAGCACACAGACTTCACAAACTCCAACATCAGTTGACTTCAAATTTGGTAGACAACCCATTTTATGTAGAACTTTCATTCTCTTTTCACTTATATGTCAAAGTCTACAATGTCAAATATCGGTCGTATTGTTTGAATCAGCAATTGCTATAGAATTTTTTGGTGTCTATTGTCATATACAAGGTACCCAACTTACTGCTTCGTGCTACTACCATAGCATCTTTAGTGACTTTCCAAGAGTTACCCATAAACACGGTAGTTTAATCCTCAGAACGAAGTTGTCCCATAGAAATTAAATTTCTCTTCAATTTGGTATATGCCGAACACTTTTAGCTTTCAGATAGTCTCATTATCTGTCAAGATCTTCACATCGCCCTTTCCTCCAACATTTAAGGGTTTATCATCAGCAAGATAAATCTTTCCAAAATTTCCAATAGTGAAAAATTCCATTTTTGAGGTAGAGTGAAATGAAGCTCTAGAGTCCTAGGAATCATGATTTTGTCGGACTATCGATACTCAGAACTAAAGCATTTGAGATTTCTTCTATTCAATATTAGCTGACTCCTCATTATTTAGCTTCTTCTTTTGTGCTCTGTAATTTTTCTTTAGATGATATTTCTTTCTGTAATTCTAGCATGCAAATTCACTAGATTTTTCACCATGCTTTGATTGACTTCGTCGTCTAGATTTTGATATGCTTTGATTATGCCATCGTTGTTGTGTTCTTCCTCTGCTTTTTGCACTCAAAGTCGCACCATAATCTTTTCCAAATGTTCTTCTGCGAATATCATCGCTCAAAATCAAATCTCAAATATCATCGAGTTTTAATCTAGTAGATCTGGAAGAACTACTAACCGTTGTTACGGTGACGCTCCAAATTTCTAGTAAGGAGGACAATAAAATCAAATCTTTAACTTCATCATCAAAGATAATACTTATCGAACTCAATTCTGTTATGATAATATTGAATTCCTTGATGTGATTTGCGACTGAAGCCCCTTTAGACATCTTAAGATTGAATAGTCTTCGCATCAAGTAGATCTTATTTGATGCAGATAATTTTTCGTACATGTTTGATGATGCCTTCATCAAACTCATTGTGGTTTTCTCATTCACGATGTTGAAAGCAACTTACGAGCCAAAGATGTCATCTAACAAAACCCAAATATGTCAATCCAATAGTGCCCAATCTGCATCGCTCATGGTATATGACTTATTTTTTGAAAGCAATTGATGTATTTTTTTATATAGATAGTCTTCAATCTGCATCTTCCAAAAGTTGAAATTTTTACCATCGAACTTCTTAATCTTAACATTTCCATCATCTATTGCCATCACTCCCGTCGTCCACTGACACTATGGCTTTATACCAGTTGTTGGGAAATAACGAAGAACAAGAAGAGAAAGATCAAGATTCACACAGAAAAATATGCACAAAATTTATGTGGTTCAGAGATAGATCTCCTACGTCCACGATCATCATAGAGGATTTCACAATATTGTGTTCAAAATCACCGATAATTGCTCCAAAAATAACATATATATGATGGAGCTAAGGAAACCACTCATAGTTGGATCTGCGACAGTAGGGGTTGGGTGATTAGTCTCCATTTTCTATCTCTAATAATTGGACGAGAAAAGTAGTCACGCATTTTATTAAAAGAGAGGATAAAGAGGAACCTTTACCCGAATTTCTTGCCCTACTACTCCCCATGATAGAATAATGGAATCGAGATAATGAATTGTTAGATCTAGGCACTATAGGGGGCCGTGATGAAGAAGATGCTTCAAATCTTACGTATACCAAACTTTGCATCATAAATATTACATAATTGATATATTATATTTTCATAATCATAATTTGAATTAGTAAATTCATCAACTTTTAAATCAAGATGATCTAGAATAAAATCATCAGAAAAAGAATTTTTAAGGTGTGTCATGTACCATCTAGGACCAGAACCCTTTATATCTTGAATCCATCATCATTGCTAAAATTCTTGCAAGAGGTAGACCCTAATAATCTAAAAAATTATTTTCCATATTATAAATTATTCTAGCAAACTCATTAGATAAATTATGTTTCACTTTAAAACAAGTTACCATTTCACTAAGTTGATTAATCAATATATGTGAAGTGGATGAGTAAACAATAGAAAATTCTATGGTATCATTATAAAAATCTCCAAGCATTTTCATAACTTTCTGAGCATTTTTCCATTAGGCTTCACTAATTTGAATCATCAAGCTTCGCATTGCAATGGAGTTATAATGATCAATTGCTTGCTTATATGGAATGCAATTTCTAAGCATATCATACGTATTGTTCCATCTTGTACTAACATCTTACAAATATATTACTAACAAATATCTTTAAATTCTTGTCTTCTAGGTCCAAAATAACATATATTTGTTATTACTGCTTTAATAATATCAACTACCTCAATAACTTCTTTTAATTCTGCCTGAATAAATAAGCTAATAATATGACATGCACATTTTTGATGAAAAAAACATCCATCCAATGGAGGATTCAACCTTTCGAGTAATAATCATGCAACATTAATATTATTAGCACTTGCATTATCAATTGTAAGACATAATATTTTATCTTTAAGACAATACTCATAAACTAGTTTATTTTATAATGATTGCAATTTGCAAACCATTGTGAGGATGTTCAATTAGTTTAAATGCAATTATTTTTTTTGCAATACCAAACTTATATCAACCCAATGTACAGTAACACACAAAAATCCTCATCATTTAAAGAAGTCAATATATCACTAGTTAAATTAAGCATGCATTAAAAACTTCATTAATTCGTTTTGTTCAAGCGTAATATTTTAGTTGCATCTCGTCTAATGATTTTTCTACTAATATTTTTGAAAGCAGGTTGAACATAATTTTGTTGATAATGCAAAAAATTAGGATCTTCGATAAATGAGTATGACATTTCTGCATGTTTAACAAATTTGCTAAACCCTCATGCATATGCTCTTGATTTATTTAAATAACGAGCTTCTAACTAGCCGTTCCATTGCCAAGATTCACTAGTTGAATTTCCTGTGGTAATTGACCTATTAAAAGCTTTTTCTCTAATTTCAATAGCATGAGTTTCAAATTAAATGTCAATGCAAATGACTAGTGCCTTGAAAAGAGTTGCACCATAGTTAGCTTTGCAAGTTTTGCAAATAGCTCTATCTTTTTTTTGAATTATTTTCATCTATTTTTTTTTTCAAAATACATCCAAACTTCACTAGTTAACTTTGAAATTCTTCATTCTTTTATTTATTACCTCATCGGACCCAACGATCCTGATTGGAGTATTAATTTGAAGGTCCAACATCTGTTGGAGGTGTTGAACCTAATTGATTAATATCTGTTTGAGGAGCTAAACTTAAAGCAACAATAAGATTAGGAAGAATAAGATAATTAAGATTAATAGTCAAATTAGTCGTATAACTAGATGGAGTAGTTGGAGACTTTGTTAATGGAGTTATATTTTCAATGTGTCCAAATGATTGGTCAAGATGTCCAGCTGCCACCGTAAGTTAGAATATATTCCACCGCCATATGGAGTACCATATTGTCCATATGGCACATAAGAATATCCATATCCGTGCTAAAATAAATCCATTTTTCAAATAATGTTAATAACTTATGCTAATTTATGCAATGTAGTAAAAATTATTAATAATTTAGTATATTGATATATTACTATATTAGTAATTAATAAATAGTAAATAATATTTTTTAATAAAAGTATAAAACTTTAGCTTCACTTCTTTTGTAAAAGAGGTACTATAGATCCTGCAAAAATAAAATTATGCTTCACTCAAGCACAATAAAAGTTATAAATATATAAAAAGGATAATAAGTTAAATATACTTATCAATATATTAAAATTAATAATTTTTGAGACTTTAATGACAAATAGAAAAATAAATAATTGAAAATGGTCGTCAAGAACTTTTGAGAGTAAGGAATCAAGAGAAGCTTGAGAAGCTAAGAAGAGTGAGAAGTGATGATAGAGGAGAGATTGAGAGAATAAGAGTTGTGTTGTGTGAATTCGGATGGATGAAAGAAGGCTTAGTAGGGTGGTTTTTATAGGGGAAGATATTTTTTTGCCAACAATGTTGGGCCTAGCACGGTCTTCCGTATTGATGCAATAGCACGCCAAAAGGCGTGCCGCCTCGTCACGCCATGTGGCGAGTTAGCAGCACGGAAAAATGTGTGTTGCCTCTTAAGCGCATGCCACATGGCGTGTTGTTACGTCGCTCTGCAGTACTATTGTTGCCCGCTAAAGATCAATGCAACAATATATTGTGTTGTCACGTCGCTCCGTAGCGGGTAGCGACATCAGACCTAGCATGCTAGTCCTAGCAAGCTATGTATAAGACGGCCCAAACGGGCCCCTCAGAAACCTGTGCTAGGCCGTGACAATAAATGTGCTAGGGCGTGCCATGCTCAGACGGGCCGGGGTTACTGGGTCTTATGTCATGTCATGCCGTGCTCAAAACTTATATTTTAAGAAACAAAGTTATGAGATTCCTTTTTTAAGAAGTTATGTTTCATCTTATAATTTCTATAAAATGACACTTAGATTACACATCACCAACACATGGCAACAATTTAAACATAAATCTAACCACTATTAGCTTGTCTTAAGACACCTCATCTTTTTATTGGATATATATCGAGAGGAAACACACATACATTATTCAGAGCTGAAAAATGTTTTAAGTGTAGTATCCTAACCAATCAATATTATTCACTTTGAGATTCATCCCACATGATGTTCTAACGCATTTTGATAGGTCAAAGGCATGCCCATGTAAGTATATACTCAGCATTTCCCATATAATTTATCATGTGAGATTAATTCAAGGCATATCTCTTGTATCATTTTTCATTTATGTGATTCAACATCACATGTAGTATATTAGCTCGTCAAGATATTATCGTTTTGGGTCTTGACCCACGATACTTTAAACATGTCTTTATGATATAAGAGGATATAAGGGTTCCCTTAGGGCTTAATACCTATTAAGGTATTATTCACTTTAAATCTTGACCCGCAACATATATATTTAGCATATCTTTCATGAGTTGTCAATGTGAGACTAATTTAATGCAATGCCTCTTGCATTAACATATGATGTAAACAATATAATTGGGATTGAGAATGGTATACACACATCCTGATTGTAATAATATAAATTGTGATAACTCCTTGTAGGTTCTGTCCTTTTAATTACCAAAAATATAAAGAGGCATATTAGCATGCATACACAAATTGTGTATGAACCGTGGATGCACACACTATGGGCCTTTGGATTAGTATCAGTTTCAATCTGATGGTCCAAAACACAAACAATCTCTATCATTGGATTAAAATGATACTGATCCAAAGGCCCATAGTATATGTATGCACGGTGCATACACAACTTTTGTATGCACGCTAATATTTCTCAAATAAATATAAACTGGTTCAATAAAAATGGTTTTAGTCTGATTTGAATCAGGCCTGAACCAAGACATGTAGATTAAAACTAGGACAATAACGAGATAAAATGGGATGATTCTATTCTTATTTTTTAGGGTTATTTTCATGTACTCCCCTCGAATTATCGCGAAATTTTAAATGTACCCCTAAATTATAAAATTGAGTTGAAATATGTCTAAACTTTTTTCGATTGAACAATTTTATTCAGCAGTCTCGTTTTCTATTTTTAAAATATTATTTTAATTTATTAAATTACTATTCATTGCATGACTACAAATGAAATTTAAAATTTTACATATACTTAGGCTACAATGATTGCAACCTTATGATATCTTTAATATTACCATAGCTTCAAATGTACTATCACCATGGATAGAAAGTTATGAACTTTTCTAACCAATTAACTCTCTAAAATTGGCTAAACGATATAGAGAGCCATTGAAGGTGCGGCCCCACTCTCCTTGGTCGTCTAGGGAAGCCAAGGCCATGGGAGGAGGCGCCTTCCCACACTTTTTTTTCTAGTGGAGAAAGAGAAAAAAAAGGAAAGTCGAAAGAAGAAAAAAAGAGAATTAGATGAAGGAGAACACATAAGAGGAAGGAGAAGATGGTCGTGCCATAGTGGAGTGACGGTTGGTCTAGCTGAAAGAGAGTGGCAATCATTGTCGCTACAAAAGAGGGAGAAGATCGAAGAAGAGGGAGAGAAAAATAAAAGAAGGGTGGTGATGCAGATTTAGGGCATGGATTTTAGTGACATACATCTTTCATCACAAATTTGTCATCAAATCATCATTATTAATTAAGATAGATGTTTTTTAAAATAATAATTAAATTAGTGACAAACATATCATTGCTAATTATGCTGATATCAAATGTACTTAATGACAACACATTTCCCGTCGTTATGTGTGTCATTAAATCGTCACTTGATATACTTGAAAAAAATTTAAGGGCAAAAATACATCGCTAAGTAATGTAAGAGTTGTAAAAACTCAATGACATATTTGCCTCTCGTTAAATTAGAAAATTCGACGTGGATTGATTGTGTAATAACAAAATATTCCAAAATAATTATATATACTGTAAATTAAAATCCAATCATGATGAAATGTCCCAATTTATTTTATAGATTATCCCGATTTCTACCCGATTTTTATCAAGATTCTTAAAATCTATTGTGATATACTTTAAATTGGCCAAGATTTTTGAAATTTCATTTAGTGTCGAGCTAAGCAAATCAGAATATATATATGATAAAATGTATGTGCGGCGCTTTATTTTATAGTGCAGTTCTATTCATATTTAAATATATGTAAGTTAATGTGAGTCTGCACTAATAGGCCTGCACTAATAAATCTATATGAAATATGAGAAGTGAGCTACTATAAATTACAACAATGCATCATCATGCGTGGATAGGCATGAATTTTTCTAACCAATTGAGTACTCTATAATTTTTGTGACCTAGCTCATGGATCAAATTTTGACACGTCTAGATTGTCATCTTTAGCTGTAGCAAATTGAAATCGCTCCAAAATTTTAACAATCTCTCGGAACTCTGGCCTCTTCTCTGGAATAACAGTCCAACATTGTTTCATCAAGGCTTGCAAAGGAGCAGGGCAAGAGGGAGGGATCACTGGTGTCAAGTTCTTATCCCTTACAGCAATAGCTGCTTGTTTATCTGTCATGTGTGGATAAGGGATAACTCCCGTCACCATCTCCCATAGGACTATTCCGAAACTATAAACATCAACTTTTCTCCCATAGCGCTTGTGCTTCATGACTTCTGGTGCCATCCAACGATATGTCCCGGTGACCTCTGATAATGCACTATGCTGTGTTTGCTCGCAGGAGATCCCCAAATCAGCAACTTTGATGTGGAAGTCTTGGTCGAATATGACGTTCTCAGGTTTTAAGTCTCGATGGATGATTCCTTGTGAGTGAACATATTCCATTCCCCGTGCAATGTCTAGTGCGATTAAAATTATCATTGGAATCGAAAGAGGTCCGTGATGCTGCAATAACTCTCTTAAGGAGCCTCCAGAAAGGTACTCGGTGACGACGAAAAGGGCATGTGGTTTTGTAATACCTGCCCTATATAAAAGAGAAACAGAAAATAGAAAAAGAAAATGGAAAAGAAAGTGAAGTGGGACCAGCCACATGTCATGACCTTATTCCACCCCAAAATCCACTTCTTCTCTCTCCTTCTTGCTATATAAACCAAAAAATCAGAATTTTACCCCTTTCTTCTCTCCATTCTCTCTCCCTCTACCTTGTAAACTCAGCCCACAAGGTGAGCTTGGTTTTCAGGGGGAAATCAGCAAAGGAGAAGAGGAGATCTAGGGCAAGGATCAAGAAGAGAAGAACTTGAGGATTGAAGAGAGGAGAAGAGCAAACTCAAGGAGTTAAAGAGGAAAATTTTGTGCCAAAGAGGTATGTAAATGGATCCCCACATTGGCCTTGTGCCAA
>LTAE01008989.1:0-13546 GCA_001647135.1 Pontederia paniculata
TCCCCCCCCCCCCCCCCCCCCAAATCAGATCAGGACTATCTGACCAGCGCATTATGGAGCTCCTAGCACTACATGATAGGATATCGAGATGGAGGCCTGAGGGGTCTAGAGCAGATGGGTGGCTATGGTCATCGGGTTGTTTTTCAGCCAGGAGCATATACATTAGCCTACTACCGGCTGCGACGATTGCTAGTGACTTCAGATCGAACTGCCCTAACTCGCTACATTTGGAGATCATGGGCTCCCCTTAAAGTGAAGATCTTTGCTTGGCTTCTAAGGCGAGGTAGGATTCTTACCACGGGATACAGGGCGTGGTGGGTGCCTAACTCAGATGCATCATGTGCTCTCTGCGGATTGGGAGAGGACATCACCCACCTATTTTTCACTTGCCCATTGCCATGGAGGTATGGAGGCGGATGCCAAGTATGGGGGTTAACTCGTCGATGACAGAGGCCATTTGGGAGTCGCTACGTGTTGAGACAGCATGACTGGTATCCCTGGCAGTCACATGAGCCATCTGGCTACAGTGTAACCACACCATTTTCGGAAGAGAGAGATGCTACATTGAGAATTTTTTTTTTGAGACGAAAAAGGATGACATTGAGAATATTGTACATCATATTTTCCTTTTGAGTAGAGAGTGGGGAGAGGGGTAAGCTTTGAGAGCAGCCTCTTATAGGCTCTCTCTTTTTTGTATACCTTTGGTCTTTTACTTACTCACTAGTACATTTGGAAATCAAAGACATTAATACATATCGAATGACTACTCACGACTTAGTCATCCTTACTTTTCTCAAAAAAAAAAAAAAAAAGAGATTACGAGCGAAAACAATGATTAAAGAGTGGAGGGATACAACTTAATTTTTATATCCTTCTTGTATACATATATTTTTTTTTGAGATGGTAAATGATGGTTACCAGGTGTAGCCATACATTTTGTTAAAAAAGAGGTATATTACATAAAGGTGTCCAGGTACAAATTCAGCTTCTCATCCACTCTCCCCTAAAGAACTCTGTTAATGCTACAATATTCTCAACATGACACCTCTCACCTTTAAAAATACATCCATTGCGATTACCCAATGTAGACCATAAAAAGGCTAATTGTGACGCCCTTCGAACTTTTGGCACATGCGAACATGTTAATCCGGACCCCAAAATCTGAAAGTTCTCCAAAAGTTGGCTAATGATTGGGAATCGTTCAAAAAGTTGCCAAATCTTACCCAAACTTCCCTTGCCACCAGACACACAAAGAAAAGATGGTCAATATCTTCTACATTTTTATTCACAAAAGGTACAGGTTGTATTCACCCCACGAGACCATTCGAATATGTATGATCGAGTGGGTAGTCTCCGACGGTGAAGTAACCAAGCGAAGATTCAAAACATCAACGGAATCTTCAAATGCCACATCAAGCTACAGTCTGTACGCAGATCAATATCATCCAATCTGTTATTTTTTTATGGGCAAAAGGATAGCTAGTGTTGTCTAGTCATCCATGTATATATATGTGTGTGTGTGTGTGTGTGTGTAATGGCAAAAGAATTTACAAGTGGAAAGGATCAGACTCAAGAGGTGGGAAACAATGACTCCCCCTACTCTCTAGACAAAAAACATATATGGTGTACAATATTCTCAATGTAACATCTTTCGGCCCTTAAAATTGTGTTGTTGCGTTGAATCCAAATGACCCAGAACACCGCTAGTGGCATGCCACACCGATCTTGCTATGTGCCTCTCCTCCCTGCTGCACGATACATCGACCAAAAGGAGTCGAAGGGTCATGGGTCCACCTGTACTATGCCTAGTCACCTCCAAACATCATATGCAGTCCTGCACTCGAAGAATAGGTGGTTAGATCCTCTATGCCACTCTCACATAATTCGCATGTAGTGTCCGAACCAGGGGCCCACCGCGTACGATGTCTTGGTGAGAACACAATTTTGCCTGACAAGCCAAGCAAGGATTCCGACTTTTTTTTTTACTTTAAGGGGTGTGCGTGTGCTCCAAAGTATCCTGCAATCGACTAGAAGATCCGGATTCCTTGTCTCGACCTCTGGGAGCAAGCGGTTGTATGCCTCGCAGATCGAGAATGTGCCCCCTGTCCATATCCATCTGTCTCCCCTTGCTCTGCCTAGTCTGAGGGTGGAGATGCGGTCCATAAGGGCGAGGAGGTCCCCTATTTGTGCATCACTCAGTAGCCGCCAGAAGATTGGTGTCCAGCATCCCTGGCGGTCCGGTGCTGAGCTGGACCAAGAGGCTGCCACTGAGGCCTCTTTGTGTGTCGCAAGGGAGGCCACGCAGGGAAAAGTCGCAGCCAGCGTTGGTGCAGAGGCCCACTCATGGTCCTAGAAGGAGAATGCTTCCTCCGACCAAACCAATTGTTGTTATCAAGCAACTTATATACGACCAAACCAAGAATGCTTTCGAGAATAGTTTGGGGTGCAATGTCCTGTATTCTCCCCATAAGTAGCATAAGGTCATCCACACTCTGATCCAAAAGTGGTGAGGCAAATAATGGTGTCCAAACACCATTAGCTAGAAAAGAGCCTGACTAATAAGTAGCTACCAATGCTTGTCTGTCTTGAGCAATCACAAATAGCCTTGGTAAAGTGCAAAAAGAGGATCATTCGATGACCAAGGATCTTCCCAAAACTGAAAGTCATCAACTCCCAACAAGGCTCCGAAGTAGGGCCTTACCCTTGGCATGAATGAGGTTACATCTTTTTAAAATGAGGAAAGTTCCATTTGGGACTAACAAACGTCTTTCCCATGATAGAATTCACCTATAGAACGTAGTAATCACAAAGGATCAAATATCATCACCTTGGCCCATTATTCGAACCATCCATTTGGCAAGGAGGGCTTCATTCATCACTTTCAAATTAAGTTTCTCACAGGCCACCCACTGTTGTTGGTATTCAAACATCTGCGCATGACACCAAGTGCAAACCTTTACCTATATGACCAAGGTGACCCCTTGGGAACACCCATCAAAGTGTATCAACACATCGAATAGCACCACGAGGCATCCTGAAGACCAACATATAATAAACCAGAATAGATGAGAGGCCTGATTTAATTAGCGTCAGTCAACCACCTTTAAGAGACGCGAGTTCCACCTTGTAGTCATTTTCCCACGCGCTCCACCATGGGGGTCTAGACCTGAGATAAATTTAGCCATATGACAGAGGAAGACCCAAATATGTGAAGGTAATCGACTTTTAGCCATCCATAGCTCCATAAAGCAATTATGAGTTGTCCCATCATCTATGGTAAAAGGAACAAAGAAGACTTCGCAATGTTGATGCCCAGACCCGAAAAATCACCAAACATATCTACTAGCGGTGCTATTCGAGCCGCCATTGTGGAGCTTTCTATGAAAAATATAATGTCGACAACATATTGTAGCAAAGGGACGATAGTACCTTGATTGGGAGTCGAGGAGAAGCCCAAAATAACAACTATATTGCAGCCTGAGAAAGTGCGTGTTACAAGCCAATGGACCACCTTGTCTTGCACCATGTAGAGGTTGAATCCAACCTCCACTGGGATCATCATTTATGAGACCAGAAAAAGAAACAGTACAGACAAAATGTTTCATCCAAGAGATCCAAAGAGCGAGACAGAGATGAGGGAGCTCCATAATAAGGCCCAATCCAAGGCGTCGTAGGTTTTGGAAAAAAATCAACCTTCCAAAGGAAGCCACACTGACCAGAAAGTTTCAAGAAGGCTACAATCTCCGATGCCATCGAGAAACTATCTATGAGATTTGCTCGAGATGAATGTTGACTAAACTGGATGTATTAGTGAGCTCAACATCTCACGTAGTCGGTTGGCTAGGACATTTGCAACTAACAAATAAATTGCATTGGACGGATGGGTCTACAGTCCTCTATTCGCTCAACCGAAGTCTTCTTCAGAATGAGGAAAATGTAAAACCTATTAAGTTTCTCAAAGCCTTTGTTGGAGGTGGCGAACTCTTGTATTCTGACCATGATTTCACGTCCAACTACTAACCAAAATTCCCAAAGAAAGAAAACTGGAAATTCCTCCGGTTTTAGATTTTTTTAGGGCGCGTAGGACCTCCATCTCTGACAAAGGCCGAACTAGACAATCTGCTTGTTCTGATGACACCTATGGACCTCTTCCACGCCAGTGTTAGCTGTTGGAAGCCGTCTCATGGTACAACGCTGAAATGTTCAGAGCTACAGTCATCCTAACTTGACCTCTACCGGTCGAAATGTTGAAGTCCATTTTACATTGTCTCCAAGGATACTCATGCATGAAAGGTTTCCAGCATCCTCCGATTTACAACAACAGTCTCGCGCTTCTGGATTAAACTCCTACTTAGTGCTTGTGTCAATTTGAAGTCCAGCAGTCCCATGGTGTCCAAACTACCAACCACCGGTGTTTCATGAACTATTGTTTCAGCCACCTCCTCCATACTTGTTTCAGTTCTTATGTGGGAAGATTCCGCTCCTTGATGAGAATTTGTTTGTGGCGTTTCTGGTGGACAATCCGACTCCTCTATGGTCTCTTTATCGAGGTCTCCCTCAGTTCTATTTCCACCATATAATTTTTTTTTCACCTCCACAACCCATGTGTCGTTCTAGAGCCCATCAGTTTGTTTTTGGCCCATACCATCTGATAAATTTGTATCCTTTATTCTTGACATATCGGTGGATCCTCTCTTCATACTCCAAGTAGAAATGTTTCTATCAAAAATTGGCTTAGATATGTCAGTTTCCCAATCTAGTTCCTCTAATGTGTCATCCTCAGATTCTGAGTACACGATCATTTTGTCTTTTCTGTTATTTCCTATTTTAAATATATAATTACCAATTCTAAAGAATCAATAAAGATGGATGACTGACATTTTCGTTTGAGAGCACATTATCTTGGCCATTCATCTTTATTAATGCTACAGAACTGATTTATATCCCTCATGTGTGTATATATATAAGGGTTATTTCCATTTACCCCCCTCGAACTATCGCGCAATTTCAGATCTACCCTTAAATTATAAAATCGGGAAGAAGTAGGTCTAAACTTTTATCGATTGATAAGTTTTATCCATCAATCTAGTTTTTTATTTTTAAACATTATTTTAATTTGTAAATTACTATTTTACCCTCATGTTACAAAACACTCTCTCACACTCCTCCCTACTCGCCTACATGCAGACTGGAGCTCGCCTGCGTGCACGCAGGCTATAGACGAGATGGTGCCTACCTGCGCCGCAGGCGAGATGGTGCTCCCCTACGAGCGCGCAGGCGAGCTCCCCTGCTCGCCTGTGCGCGCGGAAGCGAGACTTGAGCTCGCACGCGCAGGCGAGATGTGCTCACCTGCGCGCGCACATGCAAGATGCAAGAAGTGAGATAGAGGAGAGAGAGTGTTTTTTTTACAAGAGTAAAAGAGTAATTTAAGAAATTAAAAAAATATTTAAAAATAGAAAACCAGATTGATGGATAAAACTGGTCAATCGAAAAAAGTTTAGACCTACTTTTGCCCAATTTTATAATTTAGGGGTATATCTAAAATTTCACGATAGTTCGAGGGGGTAAATGGAAATAACCCTATATATAAATATCAATTGTAAAAAATTAATAAAGATGGATGATTGACATAATGTTAGTCATCCTTTTTGCTCTTAGATCAAAAATATCAAAGTTTAGTTATAAAGACCTTTTTAGAAAGGACATTATAGAAAGACTTGGCACATTAATCCCATGAAAAATGTTTTCTCCTCGAAAATACCCCTAAAAAAACAAATTGTAACATAATAAGAAAGTATTCTTATGATGATGCATTAGAATAAAGGTAGGAACATTAAGCATCAGTCATACAATAAGACTGTTTGCATTTAAAACAGTTACCTTCTTATTGCTAACAGCATCTTCTGCTTGTTTCACCAAGTTGGTACCTTCAGAAGTGACATGCTGCACATGACATATTTATTAGCAAAATGAGTGATAAAAAATTTGACCATCCAACTAAGGAGTTTCGGGGACCTGCTTAAATATCTGCGCGATCGGGTCAAGACCACGATGTATCCTAGAAAAGAGCCTATACATCCTCGATAGATCATCCACCTCGAATGGATAATAATTCAATAAATAACCAAAAGTTGGAGTCCCTTACTTGAGTCTGTCATAGATTCAATTGTTGCATATGAATTAAAAGACATACCTTATCATCCCTAAGTAATGCATGGCATCCTGAGTGCTCTTTCTCAAGAAGTTGGGTTGCATTAACAAAGAGTAGTTTATCTTGCACTTTCTGCAAGAAATGTAGAATGAATCATATAAAACTTATACAAGTTATATTTTTTTCAATTGTGAGGAACACACAGTTACGTGGCACTTTGGTCAAACCTCCAATAGCTTTGGTTCACTGCTTATATGCAAATAATGAGAAACTCTATCTTTCTCCCGACTTAAGCACTCCTCAGCCTAGATTTGACAAGAAGTCATTACACTACTGAAGAACCATGCATCAAACTAATCAAACTCCAGAATAATGAACCTTTAGCATGTAATCTGGACAGGAGTCCTCTGCAATCCAGTTCGAAGCCTTTCTGGAATAGTATGCTGCAGTGTCTTCCAGCATGAATGCCTCAAAGTTATTTTCATAGTACTCAATGCTTCCTAGGCCAATCTCCACAAAAATATCCAAGACATTTTTTAGCAATGCCCTATCAATTTGCTCTCCCTCACGCTCTTGGTCAATCTGATCAAATCATAAGGTTAACAAGAGCATTTGAAAATAATAGTAAAAGAGATTCAGTACATTATAACAGAAATTGGACAGGCATACCAAAGATATCACAGCTTTTCTCACTGTGGCATTAACCTCTGCATACACCTGAAACCAGAGAACAAATCACAAATAATTAAGAAATTAAAAGTTTTTATAAGCTTTGGTTAGATTTAGAATGAAGTCAATCACAACAAAGTAGAGGCAATTACCAACGCCCGGAAGCATGTCAGCCCAACTTCATTAAGGGGCGGAAGAGATCTCCGAGCAATAAAATAGCGATCAAGATAGTGGAAAAATCGTGAAAGCCATCTGACCATAACTTTATGGTTAGACCATCTCTTTACAAGTTCCCTAAGCATAAACTCATCGTGCTTCTCTCTCAATGATGGTAGCACCTGCATGAAGGATAATTAAGTATGAAGTTTAACAGGAATCTTATTGGCGAACATCAATTACACAATAAATCCAGATTTTTCGACATGAGAGGTTTGCAGAAAAGGACTCAGAATTTTCGTGAACAAAACCTCGGATTGTCCATGTTAAAAAGTCCACAGTTAAGAAAATGTGATGATTTTGATTCTTCATGAAAAGTAATCACCAAATAAAAATGAGATAAAAGACAACTCCTGAGCAAACAAACAAGAAAAAGATGTATTAACCATAAGATACATAAATAAATATCGAGCATTTTGATTTATCCATATCTAATATGGCACATCTATCAGCATTTTAACTCTTTATTTGGGAGACTAAAAGATTCAGAAGGCCAAAATCAAATGAACATTCAATGGGAGCTAGGTAAATAAAATAGAAAAAGACAAAAAATGGTTCTAAGGTTATGTAGGTCTTATTGGCGAGCATCAATTACACAATAAATCCAGACTTTTCGACATGAGAGGTTTGCAGAAAAGGACTCAGAACTTTCCTGAACAAAACCTTGGATTGTCCATGTTAAAAAGTCCACAGTTAAGAAAATGTGATGATTTTGATTCTTCATGAAAAGTAATCACCAAATAAAAATGAGATAAAAGACAACTCCTGAGCAAACAAACAAGAAAAAGATGTATCAACCATAAGCTACATAAATAAATATTGAGCATTTTGATTTATCCATATCTAATATGGCACATCTATCAGCATTTTAACCCTTTATTTGGGAGACTAAAAGATTCAGAAAGCCAAAATCAAATGAACATTCAACGGGAGCTAGGTAAATAAAATAGAAAAAGACAAAAAACGGTTCCAAGGTTATGTAGGTATTAACTCAATCATTTCTTTAAGGATTATAACGGACTTAATACTACACCTACTTGATACTTTGCGAAAAAAACTATATCTATTTAAAGTTTTGTATGCATCACATTTTCACATATATGTCTCAACCCTATCACAGCAACCATGAAAAAGGTATCAACCTGAAATACGGGACTTTTGCTTGTAAAAGTCTACAATTTGTAGAATTTAAAACCATACAGTGAATGCGAAGTTTGTCAGGATCATGGCAAAGTTGTACTTTTACAAGTAGAAATTTGAACGCGAAATGTCAACTTATGGAGTATCCAAATCTGTAACATGACCTGTCAACTTCATAGATTCCAGCGAATAATAAAGTTTAGCTGGTTTCGAGAGGACATTAGAGGCAATTGGATCATATTTCTAGATAAAGTTATTTCCTTTTAGATTCCATATTGTTTTATCAGGGTATTATATTCCAGATTGTGCATTTTCAAATAAATAGAACACTTCAGAATGTCAGAAGTAGCTAAATCTATAAAGTAGTTCATTGCATGCATAACACCATTTTAATTCTTTTACATCTACCATATTTCTAACAACTATGCAGAGAGCAAGGTGTCGATTAGATATTAAGAAAACTTTATGATCCATTCCAAGGTTATCAAGTATGAAAGTTTATGGAAGTTCCATTGAAGCCGAACAAACTTGATTAATAAATTGGTATCATGAAACTTGTAAATTTTCAGGTATTAAGTAATTTATTCATGGAATTAACAATATGCCCCCACCTCTATTTACATTTTGATCACGTATGCACAAACGCACGCGCACACACACGCGTGCACGTACGCACGCACACACTTTCCTTGGAATTCCAAAATTTTCCTATCCACCACATGAACATAACTACCAGTCATAAGATTTAGAGATGAATACAATATTTTTTGAGAGGAGAGATGAATATAATTTTTTCGAGAGAAGAGATGAATGCAATTACTTACTCATCCAAGCTATTTATACTATGTTGATGAATCTATGCAATACAAACTGGATGACTAACCAAGCTATCCTTCTTTTTGTCAAAAATAAGGAATCTATGCACCCAAATGGAAACCCTAACCCGATGTCACGTATAATAGATATATAAAAGACACAATTTATCATAATTAGGCATGAAATATTCCCTGTTCATCTTTGGTCACATGATTATAAATTTGGGTGGTGCAAGTCCAATCTAAGGTGGATCTCTATGCATATAGCAATGAAACAAATAGTTAGAAACATCATTACTTATGCTCCTACATACAAAGAGGCATCAACATGTTCCCTAGTTTCCCTTGGATCTCATGTCCATCACGCATTCATGCATTAAATTTAATTAAGCATGGAATGTGATCAAAGAAATAAGATTAGACAATAATTAATACAACTAAGCTTTTTTTTAGAGGTAAAAGGATGACTAGCCTTTCCAAATGTTTTAAGCTAACTCATTGCTCGCTAGAGTATAATGCATCAAATTCATGTCTATATGCAATTGCACACGCGTTAAATTCATGTCTGCATGCAATTGCATCATATCCCCCATCTATATTGTTTTGTTTGGGCTCTAGTTAGCACGTCTAAAGGGGCAAAGCATGTCCGCAAATATACCCAACAACTGGAGTGGAGTCGACTATCCCTTTTGTTTTCCTTTGGCAATATGGCTTCCGGGTTCAGAATGGTAGATGGTAATATTGTGGCTATTGTTTCTCTCTTATTAAGTAATAGTCCTTTGTAACATGCTCTTGGTAAACTGTGATCATTGGAACTCATGATGATTAAATATTTTCAAAATCATCCTTTTTTCTGTCAAAAAGAAAAAAAATGTATCAAGCATCTTTCACACGTTTCATCCACATGGAATTTGCCTAAGGTCCAGACTTGAACCCATCTCTCTTAAGGACACAAGACTTCATGATTACACGCGAAACGGCCGTAAGATTTGCCCCACAATAGTTCAAGATTACACGTGAAACGGCTTTGATACCAAATGTAACATCACAGCACCATCAATATCTTTCATATTGGGCTTGCCCACATGATTTTAGGATTTGTTTGAAGGTGTCAAAATCATGTCCACTGATATACTTGGCACCCCACTAGCAAGATTTGCCTAAGATGCACACTTACATAAACATTTAGATTATCATAAGAGATAGTTCTATTAACTATTATGCTAAATGGTCATTTTGAAACAAAATTCTCATCACCTAATACCTTGCTTTCAAGTTCGTTCCAAAAATCAAACTGCATACATATATGGAGATCAAAGATCAAAAGCTCCACAAGGGACAAATAAACACCATACTTTTTTCCCTCTAAAAAGAACACCCAATTTTTTCATACAACGTCATATACAATTTTCTGCATTCTATTAACACTGATTGAATCACAAATGCAACTAAGAATACATTAGTATTTCATGCAAAGATCAAATTGTGTCTGGTAAAATCATTCTCACCGTTGCATTAATGTACTCCTCGAACGATTCCCTATACTTATCATAGAGCTGCTGTGAGTAGTCATAAGGGGGCTTTTGAGTGCACATGTTGTAGATTGTCCTGAATCCAGTACATTCCAAACCAACCAAAAAACCAAAATATATTAAAAAAAAAAAAGAAGCAAATGCAGCACAACAACGACATCCCAAAAGAAATCTCAAACCAAACACAAAAGCCGAGATGCAAAATTCCAGGGCAAACGTACGTGTAGAGCATCATGTACTCCTCCGATGTAAACTGCGTCTGGGAAACCCCCTCCAGTATGTTCTTGAGCTTAATGATCCCCTTCTGCATGAAGTCCCATCCTTGGTCCAAATCAATCGTCTTCCTGTCGTTCATCGCTATTCTGCCCCAACTCAAACCCTAGCCATATGGAAACAAATTTTCCATTAAAAAAAAAACAAGTAACTGCGTCAAGGTTCAAACATCAGAATCCATCAACTAAATCCTAATCTGAAAACCAAATCAGCATCAGAAAAAAAAACAAAAGAAAGAAAAAAAAGCAGGGGCACCAATCGCATCATCCGATGCCCAAAGGAAGGCACCTGAATCGGAGATGGCAGGAGATCGATCGCCGGACGCACCTGAATCAGGAGTCAGACGGCTGATGGAGAAATCTCGCGACGAATAACAATGGTGGCAGCAGAAAGAAAGATAGTAAAGGTCTCGCTCTCCTGTCCTTCTTTTCCTTTTTATAGGCTGTTTTATTTTGGCCTTGTTCAGGAGAAAAAAACATAAGAAATGTATTTTCTGAAAAAGACTAAAAAAAAATCACAATTAATTATCTAAATAAGCTAAGACTTTACTATTTTAACTTCTCAATTAATTCATTTGACTAACCAATATTATTTAATGCGAAAGTCAAAACTTAACTAGATATCGTATTCATTGCACCGTTACCACTTACTTTTACCTATTTTCTAGCAAAATTTTCATAAAAAAGAGTCTCTCATATGATGTCCAACAGGTAAAATTATATATAAAATGAGTTTAAATAATATACAGTTAAAAAAATTTGTCTACAAAGTGTAGTCTCACACATAAACTTTGGGCTCCACCTTAATTTTTAAAGTTGTACGGATCTCATATTTCAAAATGTGAAGTGGAACCCATACATAATGAGTGAGGCCACAAGGTGCACCCAATATTTTTTTATTGCATCTTAAATCTCATATAAGATTCACAATAGGTAAAGTGATAAAGTTTAACAATGGGTCTATTTTGTTCAATATGCATATGTCATCAATTATAATGGATAATTCATGTGACTATTTCATTAATCAATAATCTCATATTTCATGTTGTCTTTTTACAGCTTCCAAATATCATAATCTATTGGTGGTACAAATATGAATTGCATCCCGTCTTGTAATGCTCACCAAATCCTTATTCAATATATTCAAGCCACCTATAAATGCATGACCAATTTACCTTTTCTCTAATTGTCTTGCATTAAAGTGAAAACAATCATCACTCACGATAATGAATCTTATCAACGTATTGAATATTCTAATTGGCTCTAGTGCCTTATGGCTAGCAAGGCCATGAAGACTCTTTTTAACCCAAATAGAACTCCATGAACAATAGTTCTCGAAGGAACTCAATGATCTCACGTTTGAATTCCGTGTTAACAATACGGATAAATTCCTTAGTTCATCGAGGGTCATCATTTTCATACATAAATTCAATCACAATGCATCACATCTTTTAAATTTTATCATTAATTGAGCTAGATTTTCGTTTAGGGACATCTAGCCTACGTCATTCATCAAATCATATCCAACAATCAATACAATCAAATCATATACATATGAGGGTACAAAACAATTTAAATAGGCATTTTGTGAGAGAACATAGCTCGTGTCGAAGGACGACACGATCGTGTTGCCCTTTTCTGAGTGGTGTTTGGTTCAAATGCGAACGGGGGTGCGCTAAACACAATCTGGGTTCCCAGCTACGTGATTCGTGACATATCAATTTTATTTCCAGTTTGAGTTGATGCAAAGAATATGGGCCACGTCAGAAGATGACACGGTCTGGGTTAGGGTTAGAGATCCTTCGCCATTTTTCCATGAAGAACACAGGTCGTGCCTCCGAGCGACACTACCCATTTTAGGATTAGAATTTTCCTTTGGACTCACGTCAAAAATTTATGCAGCTTATGTCCTTGCTTGACCCCGGCTCACCCGTGAAACACGGACTGTGTTGTACAGGACGCGGTCCGTGTCTGGGATCTGGTTACTATAACTTTTCCGACCTAGGGTATTCGGGGAAAGAGGATTTTGCTCATTCTTAAAATAATTATTAATCTGAGAAGAGGTTTAAAAATCTGACATGAACTTATATTAAGTATCTAATATTGAAATAGGTTATTTCCATTTACCACATCGAACTATCGTAAAATTTTATATTTATCCTTAAATTATAAAATCAGGCGGAAGTGGGTCTAAAATATTTTCGATTGATCAGTTTAATCCATCAATCTGATTTTCTATTTTTACACATTATTTTTTATTTATTAAATTACTATTTTATCCTCTCTTTAAAAAATCACTCCCCTCCTATCTTCTCTCTCCTCTCTCTCGCTCCTCGCTTGCGTTTGCGCAAATGCGAGTGCCGAGAGAGAGAGAGAGAGAGAGCAACGAGAGAGAGAGAGAGAGATAGAGAGAGGTCGGAGAGAGAGCGAGAGAGGAGATATATAGAGAGACCAGAGAGAGCGAGAAAGAGAAGAGAGGGCGGCGAAGTAAATTTTTTTAGTTTGAAGGATAAAATAGTAATTTAATCAATTAAAATAATTTGAATAAATTTAATATCAATTTGTTGGATGAAACTGTCCAAAAAAATTTTAGACCTACTTCTACTTGATTTTATAATTTAGGAGTATGTATGAAATTTCGCGATAGTTCCAGGGAGTAAAATAAATATAACCCTATTTAAACAACAACAACAACAACAACAACAACAACAACAACAACAACAACAACAACAACAACAACAACAACAACAA
>LTAE01008990.1:0-19465 GCA_001647135.1 Pontederia paniculata
GACTGCACCTCAATCACTCGGACCCCACTTCTGGAATTGAAGGCATGTCAAGATCCTTCGGTCGCCCGCTGCACCATCGGTCGATCGACTTGACCCTTGCCAGCACCTCTTGCACTCCTATGATCGCCCACCGATTCCTCCTGAATCCTTCGGGCGTACACCGCTCCGCCTTGTGGAAACTCCGAGCGTCCGCTCATTCCACACTGAGATCCTCGGACGTCCACTCCCTCCTTTGTCAGTACTTTGGTCGCCCGCTCACTACCCAATGAGATCCTCGGACGTCTGCCAAAGCTTCCTCTGATAGGTCTGGATGTCCGCTCATTTCCTCCTGAAACTTCGGACGTATGGACTCTTCTTGCTCAAAACTGAACCTTTGGCAGACGAGTCCAGCTTGTCCTTGTCTTCTTGGAAAAGACCATTGTAGAAGCCCTCCAGGATTTGCCACAAAGGAGTTCCATTGCAGGGACCTTTGCCAGCACCTCCTTGTATCTTTCCCAGGCCTCATACATGGTCTCATCATCGTCCTATTTAAAGGCTCTCAGCTCGTTCCTCATCTTTGCTGCTTTCTAAGGTGGGCAGAACATGGAAATAAATTTCTCTATGAACTGGACCCATGTAGTGATGGCTCAAGTAGGCAGGTGCTCAGCCATGTCGATGCCCTGTCCTTCAGAGAAAAGGGGAAAAGACTCAGCTTTATTGCGTCTATAGAAGCATGGTTGCACTTGAATGAGTTGCATATTCTAATGAAGTTATCCAGGTGGGTGTATGGGTTCTCATTCAGGGCTCCTCCAAATTAGTTTGCTTGGACCATCATTACAATGGAAGGATTGATCTTAAAATTTTAGCATTGATCGTTGGGAGGACCACACTAAAATCAGCATTTTTGTATTTAGAGGAAACATAGTCCCTCATGGTCATCTCAGCATTTGGTGTAGCAACAACTTGCTCTTCAGTCATCTTTGTTTCTCTTCTCTTAACCTTCTAATTGTCCTATCGCTTTCTGGATCAAATTGTAACCCCACTCCCGAATTTGCAACTCGAGATCTTGTTACTTTTAAATTGCTGCCCACAATGAGCGCCTTCTTGTGCTTGAGATTAGCCCGGAAAATATCACAAGGGTTTATATAATTTTGCAAAAAGATAAATAACTCTCAACATAGTTTAATTATACCAAACTAGGATAAAACAAATTTTTCCGACGACGACGCCAAAAACTTGATGCGTGCTAAGTATACATATAAATTGCTAGCAAGTGCACTAATTGTATCAAGTAATAGAGAATGAGTAAAGTGTCGATCCCACGAGGAAATTGTTATTCTAAAGTTAACTCACTAGACTAAGGAGAGGGGTACATTGACTTTGGATAAGATATAGTCGAGAGAATAAAACAATTGGTAATGGTATTGATCATTAAGTGTCAACATGATGACATTGAAGCACTGGACTCGAATGAATAATTAGGAAAAAGTTTAAATTAGAACATTAAAATTCACAATCACCAATTCTTAAGAGGATTAAGGGTTACCTAAAATTTGATGTCCTCTCTAGGATACATCAACTATCTCAAACTTATAAACTCTATTATTCTTCTCCAATATGATAATCTAATCTATTAAGATTTCGAGATGCAATGAACTATAATCCCTAAAATATGGATTGTTCCTCTCCCAAGATGATGACAATCTCACGTATCTCACACCCAGTATTCTTCTCCTAGGATGATACTAAATGTGGTATGACATGTTTGACTAAAAATAGTTCATAAATCAATTCAAATATGCATATGAAATCAAGATCTGCTATTTCTCTATAGGATGCTAACATATTATAACATCATACAAAGCACGAAAAATGTTAAACATATTATGACATAACATAAGAAATTTGGTGAAATAAACTTTATATAAAACTAGGATTTCTCCAGGTTTTCCCTTTTACAAGTGAAATCTCCAAAAAATAACTAATAATATACATGGGAGTTCATCTGGATATACAATAGGAGAAGAAAATAAAATACAGTACAAATATTCACAAAAGTTGTACACCTTCTAGTCGACGATCTGGCAACACTTTGTCTTCTCCTTCTTTAGGTTCTTCTAGGCTTCCAACATCCCCCGAAATGCGATTTTGGGGGCTATTTATAGGGGGAAGAACCATAGACTTGATGAAAATTGTCTAGGGGAAGATCATAATCACGCATGATGATCATTCTCACAACCCGTACAAAACTGTCATGGCTATGACGAACACAGGTTCTGAACGTGATACATGTCACGGCCCGTGACAGAAATGTCACGATCGTGAGCGAACATTATATATATAACCACACATGTGTCACGATCCGTGATCTGGAAATCACGGTCGTGACTGAACACTTGTCTTTTCTCCATAATGCATCACGACCCATGACAAAGGTGTCACGATCGTGACCGAACATATTTAGTGCGTCATGCCCGCAACATGTACGTGATCGAACAATAATATATTTCTCAAGAAGTCACGACCCGTGATATGAAAATCACGACTATGACCAAAGTGGCATTCCTCCTTTTATTGTCATCACGGCCCCTGACAGAATTTTCATGGCCATGACCGAAACGTGATTCTTCTTCTTGTCGATGTCACAGCCCGTGACAGATTTGTCATGGCCATAACCGAAGTTCTGAAATCTTTATATTAGCTTTCTAACTCCAAATTTAGCCCAAATTTCGGTGGCCTTCTTCTCATGAGTCATTGAGTGCCCTAGACATACAAAAATACTAGTTATGTAGACTCTGACTTCAAGAAATTAAAAAATAAGTGAAATATATACGAAATGGATGCGTATGCTAACAAGATGCATGAAAAATGAGATGAAAAAGATATGAAAAATATGACTAAATTACTATGCATCAAGCACCTTACCAACGGAACCATTACCACATGGGAAAAATCTATTGAGTAGTTCATATCAAAGTTTTGCCCACCTCAGAAACAGCCAAGATGAGGAATGAGCTGTGAGCATTAAAGCGGGACGATGATGAGACCCTAAATAAGGCCTAGGAGAGGTACAAAAAGGCATTGACAAAGGTTCTAGATAACAGAACTCCTTTGTGACATATATTGGAAGATTTCTACAATGGTCTTTTCCAAGAAGACAAGGATAAGCTAGACTCATCTACTATAGGTTCAGTCTTGGGTAAAAAGAGCCTCAGGAGATTATTGAAGGATGGTGTCTCATCAGCTCAAAGCTTGTGGCCTTTTTCTTTTGAAAAGTTTATGAGATTATCGAGGATGTAGTCCTAAATTCTTGGCAGACAAAGAGATCAAGAGGAGCCAAGACTAGGGAAAAGAATAATGTTGAAGCATCTGCAGATCAGGAAATGGTGGCTCAATTGGAGTCACTCAATAAGAAGTTTGAGTTGCTGCTGACTCGAGGGCCTCAACATTGTGAGCTATGTGGAGAGGGACATTCCTATAGTGAATGCGCCAAAAATAATATTGCTGATACTACTAAGTTTGAGAATGCAAGTTTTATTTCTGGTCCTTTCCCCCAAAAACAATAACACTTTCAACACTTACAATCATGGGTGGAGGAACCATCCTAATTTCTCAGGGGGGCAACAAGGAAACAAATTTAACCCTCCTCCACAGAATCCTCAACAACCACCTACTGAGCAAAAGCTCAATTTGGAGGAGAAGCTGACCAAGTTCATGACAACCATGGAATCCAAGGTCACAAGCCATGACTCCGCCATCGGAAACCTTGAAGTGCAGATAGGCAGCTTGCGAACATCTTAGTAGGACGCACACCTAGAACCCTCCCGAAGAACATCGAGAAGAATCCAAAGGAGGGGACAAGCAATCAAACACCTTGAGGACAACTGAGGTACTAGTCAAGCAAAAGCCTATAAATTAGCATTCCTTGTGAATAAACATTTGCTGCTAGTTTTGTCTTAGTTATAGGTTTTGGAGTCTTTCTAACATTTTTGGTCCTTTAGTATTTGAATTTTATTTGGCACTTTTCATTTTAGGAGTTGGAATAATGGTATTAGGATTTAGAGTCTTAACATTACATATAGTAATTGAGCTTTATTACTTATTCTTTTACTTCTCAATTTTTTTGGGGTTTATAAATTTTGTTTGCTTAAGGATTTTCAAAATTCTAGGTTTTAGTTTTTTTGCAAAAAAAAGCTTTCTAACATATTTTGTCACCGGCCGTGATAACCTGGCCGCGATCGTGACTTCTGCTGAGACGAGATGACCACCCACCTCACCGTCGTGACACTTTCATCACAGGCATGACTCGTCCGATCGTGTGCCATGCCACATTGGTCACAATCACGTGTATCACACGAACCGCCACCTCTGTTGACACGGTTGTGACACCTCAGTCATGATCGTGACTCTCTATCATGATCAAGACATGACCATGTCAAGGGGTTCACACATTTTCATTTATCATGGCCGTGACAATTGAGTCATGGGCCATGACAATTAGTTGTGCCTTAAATACCCCCATTATGCATCATTTACGCATACATTATGTGATCATGGCCGTGACACCTGAGTCACGACCATGACAAGACTTTGACCGACTATTGTGCGTTGGACACTGAGTCGATTGTTTCCGAATCATAATGAGCATTAAACCGTTAACGCGAATGTCACGCTCATGACCATTATAAAAACCCTTCCTTGACCTTGCTTCTACCTCACGTAGACAAAAATTGCAGCGAGATCCCCCTCCAATATTTTTTTCTTGTCCATCGATATCCCTTCAGCCAACATCCATTCTAACAATGATAGGTATTGACCTCACCGGCATCCTCTAAATGATCCTCCGGTTATTCCTGGTGAGGTTCGTGCTCCAACGACGCGTAGACATCGACATCAACATTGTCGACCACCTGCAATTTCCCGAGACTGACTGTGACCATGAGATCACAGGTAGTGACATTTTCGTCGGAGAAGACGAAGAAGACAACGCGATCGCGACCGTGACTTCACACAACACGTTCGATCTTCTACATCGACATTTCATGGTAGTGATTCCCAGATCACGACCTCGATTCCCATATCACGAGCTGTGACTTTTCTTTTGAGGAGTAATTCATATCTTCTGATCATGACCTTGATTCCTAGATCACGGGTCGTGACCTTTTGAACATTCATGTTCACCGCTCCCAGTCATGGCCATGACCCTCTAGTCACGCCCGTGATAGTACCTACTACATTTTAGTTTTCCTCTCTCTTTTTCTACACATATTTCTATGGATTAGAGGGAAGAGATAATAGTGCTTAGTATCACCACCAGCGAGCAGACAACCACATTTGCAAAAGATCTGATTCCCCTACCAGACTATGTTTGCTACCAGAATAATGATATGAAGATGAAGTATAGGGACCTTTCTTTCTTGGAGAACACACCGACTCAGTTCGCCCATGAGGAGACCATAGAGAGATTTACGCTGCTCGGGGATATGAGACAACTTTTCGAGAGGATCGACATCATCCACTTTTTTGGTCAGTCCTGGGACACCTATGAGCAATCAACCTGTGAGTTCCTTAGCAACTTCAACACCACCATTCTGAAGGAGAACAAGTACAAGGCAACGAAGCTCGACTTCCAGCTCTACTGCAAGAGATTTTCTCTCTCCCTCAATGAGTTTAATGATATTTATCAGTTTCTACATAGAGGGGAGAGACACGTAATGCGGGACTTTGATGCCCGCACCTTCTGGACTGTTATTACTGGAAAGCGGACCCTCTACTACCGGTGCGCAAAGAGTAGTCAGATCTAGAACCCGGTGTTCTGCTTCGCCCATAGGATCCTCTCCAACACCATATGCGAGCGAGGTGACAGTGACGGGTCACCTAATGAGACTGAGCTCTACTAGCTGCATGGCATGGTTTAGGGGATCGAGGTCAACATTAAAGCCTTCATCGCCAGGAACTTTGAGCAGCAACGCCATGAGATGATGATGATAAACATGAGGAGGAAGATGACTACCCGATTTGATAGCCAAACTGATATGATTATGGAGATATGAGCCCTCTAGGATGACATGGAGGATATGATTCGATGGATGCACGACTACAACACCAGCCATAGCGCATTTTGAGGCTTCTTCTCTCCGACTCCGCCACCACCACCACCGCCGCCGCCAATGGACTAATTTGGTTTTACTTTTACTTTTTCTATTTGGTTTCATTCTATTTCTGCATTTTGTCTCATCTCCTTCGGCTTTAACACTAAGGACAATCTCAAGTCTAAGCTTGAGGGAGTTTACATTTCATGCATTGTATTCAGTTTAATTTGTTTAGTATGTTGTTGCATTTCTGTGTGAGTCATTGTATGCATTACTTTTTAGTAAACAGTTGAAATATCCACAAAAAGTTTGTTCATCTGCTAACCCTTGCTTAACTTTTTACTTTATTTAAAGTATATATTCTAGAGCTGACTAGTAGGATCTAGAAAATTTGAGTGCCTTATTTTCAAATGCAAATCACATGTATGTATTGGAATCTTGAATCTTGTGAAATAGAGTGATGACTTTTTAGACCACAAGTTCCTTTCAGCTTTATTGTACTTGAGTATGTTTACAACTTTTTTATTGAATGTTTAAGTATATTTGGAGCTTATCGAAACAAATTGTGAAAAATTGAAGATAGTTGGAAAAATCCCAAAAAAAATGAGTGTGAAAAAGTTGAGAAAATTTTGAAAAATTGCAGAAAAAGAAAATGTGAGCATATTAATTGAATTAGTGCTTATGTGTTATCCAGAACTTAGATGAGTTCGAGCAAGTAAGCTCGAGGTTGAGGAGTGCTTAACACTTGTTGTCCTAAGGCCATCTGGTTTGGGAGTCATAAGTGGAAAGCCCTCTACATAGACTACCTTGTGCACATTGGACCTAAATGTTGAATCAATATCCTAATTTGATCTTTCATTCAAAACCTAGGGATGTCCGGGTGAGTAGACCCGTAGGGGACTCTTAAATCCTAGTGACCTAAGGTCGTCTGGTTTGGGATTCACTAGTTGAAAGCTTGCTACATGGACTTCCCTAGGCAAACCTGATCGAAAGTGAGAACCATAAAAATAGGAAGTCTCGTGTATATGATTGTTAAATATTATAAGTTCCAAGATACTTTTTCCTTCAACATTAATGTTATAAATTGTTAGACTCTGTCTGTAAGATATGAGGAACTATGTTTAAATTGTTTATAAGTCAGAACTCTGAAGCAGGATGATAGTTAAAAGGTGCATTGCTAGTGAGAAGCAGGAGAGAGAGGGTGCAAGGAAGTATTGGTCTGCATGGTCGATGTTATGATGGATTATCTTGAGCATTTGCTTTGGAATTTTGCTTGAGGACAAGCAATACTTTAATCTTGAGGAAGTTTGATTTGTAGTAAATTAGTCATTTTTTTTCTGTCATATTCATTGCATTTTCCATGTGTTATGTTATCATAAGCATTAGTTTATCTTTTGTTTTACTTATTTTTTTATTTTTCTAAGCTAGAATCTAAAGAATTGGCATGTTTATGTGTCCAGGGCATCCAGGATCAAGAAGGAAGGAGGCCATCAAAATTTGGGCAAATTTTGGAGTAAAAAGATATAAAATTCAGAAAATTCAGCTTCGGTCACGACCGGACAGACTTGTCACGGTTTGTGATGGAAATTGGCAAAGATACAATGCTTTGGTCACGACCGTGACATTTTTGTCACGGTCCATGACACTTTGAAGGAGATTTTGGGAGCTTCAGTCACGACCGTGAATCTCATATCACGGGTCGTGACAATGTGGTGGAAGAAGACACTGTTCGGTCACGACCGTGGATCGTGATAGATTTTTCATGAGCTGTGACAACTTAAAAGAAATTACAAAGCTCCAGTCACAGTCGTGATTCCCAGATCATGGGCCATGATACTAAGGAGAATTGCAAGTGTTCGGTTTCAAGTGTGATTCCCAGATCACGGGCCGTGTGATAGGTTCTAAATACACTAGCAAGTGCACTAGTCGTTCAAGCAATATAATGATTAAGAGTAAGGATGTCGAACCCACGAGGACTAATGTAACCTAGCCTTATCTAATTTCAAAAGTAATAGAGAAAATATTAAACTCAACTTTTATCCAGATAATAAAAAAAGAAAATAAACTAACTAGATGAACATGATAAGATCAGATCAGATAAGGTTAGGAAATTAGGGACTCTATCTCACCACTACTTCATATTGGATTAAGTTTAAGCACAGAATGAATCAAATGATGGACTAAGAATTACCTAAATTATGATCCCTTAAACAGGTGCAATCAACTATCTGAAATTCAGATTAATCGGGACGTTCAAACGTCCCTAAATCGATCTAAACTAAAGATACTTTAATGTTGTAGTTCTTAAACTGTCGACCGCTTAAGCAAGTCCAATCAACAGGTCACACAATCCAGAATCTCCCACAAGTAATCTAGGTTATGACATTAATTGATTGACTTAAATCCAAAGGCCGATTTTTTCATGCACTTAGAAGAGTAGAATTTGACTATACTAAATAGTAAATAATCACCACGTAGAGAAAAATCATTAAGAGAATAACAATCATGTTCCAAAAAAATAAATTCACTAAACTTCAATCTCAAATAGGGTTCACAAACTCCTTGATACAGATGATTAAAACAAGAGAACAATTCCCAACCGAAGAATAAGGAATAAAGGAATCAAACTTTAAGTCTCAACACCGCCTTCTCCTTGATCTCAGCAAATGACTTCAATGTTTGGCTCTAGCCTCTGATTTGTCTTTTCATTCCTTTGTATCAATCTTCTCTATCTGTTGTCCTCTATTGTGCTTTATATCTCTTCTCGAGTCTTCTTTTATACCCTTCTCCAAATTATGATTTCATAGTGTTGCACAGAAATCTGCTGATCAAATATGCTTCTCGATCAATTCTTGTGATGGTAAATGCTCGTTAAAGATTGTATTATTTAAATAATTCAAGCCAAATAAATGGAAAAGAATTAAGTAGTCCAAAATAAAATGTTAACTGTGCTTGAACCTATTGATAAAAGATTATGGACATCATGATGAGGGATGCAATTGATGTTCTAGCTATTTGTTGACTAGAGGTAATGTTTAACAAGGCTATTGAATAATGAGAAGGCAAAAATA
The DNA here is from genome assembly GCA_001647135.1 of Pontederia paniculata. Classification (NCBI taxonomy): domain Eukaryota; kingdom Viridiplantae; phylum Streptophyta; class Magnoliopsida; order Commelinales; family Pontederiaceae; genus Pontederia; species Pontederia paniculata. The sequence goes on from LTAE01008990.1 coordinate 9,143, forward strand.
CAAAATAGAGCAAGTAAATGTGTGGAGATTGATTTTCCTTATTATATCTTTACTTATGGTTTACTCTATTAAATTATTTAATTACTTTACGCATTGGGCTTCATCGCTTATGAGAGAATTGCTTCGCCTGCTTTTGATCTTGTAGGTGAACAAGATAATGATTAGGTGATGATATACACGATGCAGATGATCGTGATGTAGCGACTTGCATATGAGTAATCTTGATTGAGTCAAATCTACTTTCATTTAGATATGTCTTTCTTTTATTGAATAATATAAAAAAGGATATTTCCTTTGGATTCACATTTTATGCCATGCTAAAAAATAAAATCAAAAATGTAAGTTGGTAGCATTCACAAGAGAGCATTCTGCAGTGACAGTTGGACTTCTGGGGACGTTACACACGCTATCTTCATATCTATAATTTGTTGGTTACATATTTAAGTGAGTTGCCATTTGAAACCACGCTCCTTGACAAGCTATTTTGTCACACTTGTTGATAGCTCCATTTCTTAAAACTTGAAGAAACAAGATGTTGACTATTGATCTTTCAAGTGAATTGCTTTGATTGATGTCTCTTTTATCTTCTCTTTAGGTTCCTCGTACCAGCCAATGCTTATTCTTTATGATAATTAAACGACATTACAAATTCCGGTAACTCCTATATTTTATAAGCGCACCAAATATCTATAAATTGATTTTCTTTGTTCAAGATTATATTCATTCAAAGGCTATAGCCACCTCATGCTTATCAACTCGATCACAATTTGCAAAAATGATCATAAAGGCTTTGGGTGATCTGCTATTTCATTTTTCTTCTTAGCAAGTTGGACATTTATACTCTCCAAGCTTCAATTCAAGGGCAGGATATTGGCGTAACAATATATCCACAGCAAATGGTGTAACAACATAACCACCACAACTTCAGCACAGGAACTTTTGAATAATCAAATATGTCGGATCCAAAATCTTAACTGTTAGTAGTTTATTTCTTTTGTACATATCTACATAAACCTTTAATATCTTATATGAAATAACAAATAAGATTTATAGACATGTATATAATCACCTTTTCACAAACAAGGTGCTGTATAAGATGGAAATTTTATCTTTCCTTGAAGAACAAGTGAGGAAAGTAAGGGAAAACGGGGAGATGATATCTTTAGACATTCATATGCTTATGCTGTCGGAAAACAAGTTTGACCTTATTAATGTGACCTCCAAGAAGGCGAGTTCTTGCATTGAGAACAATAGGGACGATATTGAAACGAAAAAGTCCATATTACATGTGAGGACCAGGATCCTCATATTTGAGAGACTTGTGAGCATTTGTTCGCTCTGATTTATCAATCACTTTTGAAAATTTTGCTTACCTGCTAGCGGTTCTTGTTTGTAGTCTTGTTTAAAACTTTGAGTCATCTTATGTTTTTAACTGGTTTGATTTTCACATGTTCTATACAATTATCATTTGCTTTTCTGTGAGAGCCAGGGGAGGCTGTTCAGGATTCATTAGTAATATGGGGGAAATAAGAATCAGTTTATGTGTGCTCAACCATTCCAATTTTTTAACACTAGGAATCTAATGTCAGCCATGTTTAAAAAGAATTAATAACTTTAGTAGGAAAGAAAAGAAAGAACAAGTGCACTCACAGGTGAAGCATTAATAACGCATATGCAAACCTATCTGAGATGTATTATATTTGTTACTGCATGCTCTTACAGATCTTTCTTCATCTTTTATTCTTTTGGTCTCTGAATACATCTAGAAGAATGACAATTTTTTTTTCTGTCCATGTTCTCAGCATATATATATATATGCTACAATTTAGTTTAACTTAATTTCAATGGGACGCTTGAATTCTGATGAAGTTACTTGATTTTAATCATGAAATGAGAAATAGTTATTCGGCTGCAACTAAATTTCCTCTCTCAATCACTTAAGTCATAAATATTGATAAAGAACATGCACAAGAAAAATGGCACAGAATTTGTGATATCAAGAAGTGGATCATTTTCACATAAAGCATTTCCCTTACGAAAGTATGACTGACAAGAAATATCATAAAAATACCTCTGTTTTCCTTTTCAGTCCTCCACTCTGGTTCAACAAGAAAAATGAGTGTTCCAAAGCAAACACAGGAATATCCCAAGGAGCTAGTGACATGAGCAAAGACAGAAATTCTGGTATCCCTGATAAGTCAAAATTTGAGGAAAGGAGAAAGATGGTAAAAACATCTTATAATATAGAACAGATCATATGCTGATTTTTCTGCATAGAAGTAGACATAAAGAAGTGTATCATTGACATGAAACATTTCCCATCAAAGTTTAAAACTAACATGAAATATGATAAAACATAACATCTCTGCTTTATTTCGTTAATTCTACTTGGTTCAAGCAGAAAAAAAGATTATTCTAAACATAAAGAAGTGTATCATTGACATGAAACATTTCCCATCAAAGTTTAAAACTAACATGAAATATGATAAAACATAACATCTCTGCTTTATTTCGTTAATTCTACTTGGTTCAAGCAGAAAAAAAGATTATTCTAAACATAAAGAAGTGTATCATTGACATGAAACATTTCCCATCAAAGTTTAAAACTAATATGAAATATGATAAAACATAGCATCTCTGCTTTATTTTGTTAATTCTACATGGTTCAAGCAGAAAAAAAGATTATTCTAAAACATAGGAATATGAACTTTTCATTAAACAAGAACCCATTACAACCACTGACTTCTCTGTACCTTTGATGAGTCATAAACTGAGAAAATAGATAAAAGAAACAAAAAATATTCAAAAAGAGCATTGCTGATTTTTCTACAGCTGCAGAGTGGAAAGAAAAAGAAGAATACAGGGGCAACAAGGGGACAGAGTCTATTTTCTCCTCACATAAGAGTCGAGTCAGGGACTCTTGCCACTGTTCCTTGGCCTCCCTCTCCTGGGATCATGCCTTGTGTTTGGCCCTCCATAGTCGGAATCCTGAGTGACCTCCTCCACCAACGCCTTCCTGGCATTAACCTGGGCACCAAGAACAGAACCATCCTTGTCAGAGGAGCATAGCATAGCATTCATCTACACTGGACTATATTATTGGAGTTCCATGCAAGGTTGTTTACACATAAATGTACTTAATAAGGGCCATCGTTATGAAGACTGTGTCACGATTTATGCGTTTTAAGGTGCCTGCATCCTAAATTTATAGAAGAATTATGCATGTCCAAATTCCATTATCCATATTCAATCATTCTTATTCCACAGTGAACGTATGTGCGCATGAGCACAGAATCTGCACATTACTTGGGTATCGAGGCATGCAGGATCCTTTCCATCTTCAGCATCTCCACCATGGCCTGTGTTTTAAGATTGAGCGACAAAAGGTCATACAACAGACTCTTGCATGCAAATGAAACAAACCTGAGAAAGAGATTGTTTACCTAAACACATCTCAAAGAGAAAGAGTACTAGAATGGCAAGTCCCAAGGATGCGAGCCTCGGCATGGTTGCAGCTGTTCCTGCTCTTCTCATACACCTTCTGAGGGATGTGTTAAATTTGATGTGCTACCATCAATCCTAAAAACTTAAGCCGATAGAAAGAGCAACATCTTTATATTTATATTCTTAACAGGATGACCATCAACGTCCCTTTTTATGGTTGGCAAATGGAAGCATCTTGGAAAGCTTTAGGCCAATTGGTCCATCTTCCATGATTACCCTGATGAACGACCGAGAAATTAATCCAAAAGTCCCACCAGCAATAAGTCAACTGCACTGGCATACAGTTCATGGTTTCTATCAAAAAGATGTCGCCTGTGGCAACCGAATGCAGCACAGTGGATGTTCTTTCCCTGCACTACTCCAAAAAGAATTAAGCGACTTTGATTTGTCATTAATCACTAGGTCGTAGAGTTGCTTGTGTATGAACAGAGTTCAAAGCGATGAACAGTGTCCGCAGGTAATGTGATGCTCAGAAGGGATGCGTCTCCCAATCGGAGGATACTTGCAATACTACTTGAGAAATTGAGGCAGTAGAAAAAATGTATAGGCTCACGAGGAAATCTGTTTGGAAGCACTTGATGGAGGCAACAACTTCCCACTTTCCATCAGCAAAAACATGAGCTGATATATATGTTTGGTCTTTGGGGGGAAACGTTCATATGAAATATCCCCCTGAGCTGCAACGATTCCATTATCGAATTTCTGATTACAATTTAGTTACATAAGAATATAATCATATGCACACCATTCCTAACTACAACTACATATGATTAAAGTTCATGTGTTCGTTTGGCATTTTAGCACAAAATCCAATAGAAGACTACAAAGTAGCACATCAATTGAACCATGCAAAATGAAATGTTTGAGCCGCCAAAAAGTTGGTGTCTGAGGTATTGGGAGGTTTAAACATATAATTTACGTTATCTGCCTGAGCCGCCTTCTCATCTTGAGCTATTTTAGTCATAGGCTTCTCGCCATGAAGTTACACCAGGAAAAAAAGAAAAAGGTTGGCCTCCGATTAAGGGAATAAATCGTGCAAGATAACACCCCTACCCATCATTACTGTTTTCCTGGGTTAATTGGCTATCATGTCATTAGGCCATCAACTTGGGTAAGTTGACCATCTATCCATATCCTTTATTTATGCCTGTCTATTGCATATATAGGTCTTTGGTCTTTCAGCACAATCAGAAGAAGTTTACGACCTCTTTTTGCTGCATCAGAAAAGCTTAATTTCCTTGTAATGATATGAGCTGATGATTCACCTAATCTAGCTTTTTATGTGGTGTTTAAAGTTTGTGATGACCTATAATGTATATCAGAAAGCAATTAAAATTAGCTCTACATGACACATAAAAAAAAAGTGAAGAAAAAAATGATGCTGTTGCTGAAATATGGATCGTTGAAGTGATATCATAGCAAATCATGCCGATGAGAGGAAATAAATCTTTCGAGTCGCCTGGGTGTCATTATCTTCACCGTGGAAAAGAAAAAAATGATCACGGCACTGATGATTAAGGCATGATTTATCTTAGAAGGAGAAAGCTCTCATGCCCAATGCCATATACCATATGCGGCAGCAAAGGACGTATCTGAATGCAGACATTCAAGATGATAGAGACAATATATGATGTTGGATTGCCGTTTATATATCTGATGGTAAGTATTTGATTGTATCAATATGATTCAGTCATGATTTCATTTTGGAGTGCTTTTATATTTTTTCTTTTAAAGTTAGTGATGATTAAAGCCTTCAGATATTATTTCCGAACCAATGGATCTACATGTCATGCAGATAGAGCACGAATTTAAAAACATAACGGATAAACATTGGAATTTAAGGTTTCTATTGGTTTCATTCACTGCAGAAAGTTATCAGAAGTATCTCCATAGTATCATAAGGTTTTTCCAATTCCTTACCCGCATACCGTAAGATTAGAAGAAATACCTGATTGTTTCAGTTGATGTCAAATCTTTCGCCACCATTTCAGATCGAGTATTGCTCATGTGGCTTGTGACTTCTAAGTTTTTCAGAAGCTGGAAGTCCAAAGTCAAAATGATCAAGTTAGGTGACAATATCTCACTTATAATCTTGCTGTTAATCATGAGTTGCACTGACAATATTTTTGGACTATGCCAATGTTGCCGTTCAGAAACAGTATTGTTTGTCGTTGCACGAGATACCCGACAATATATGCAGGAAAACAGCATGAGCCTCCCGATGACATATTTTTCATGAACCAAGTTAACGGCCGCGGAGCCAAAACTTTTATGTGCATCAATTATTTATATATTTATTATATAACTAAAAAAAATATTTTGAATATTAATCTCTATTCGAAATTATAATTTTTAATAATTTATTTGCATGTCATAATATAATTCAAAATATTTACACAAATTTTACTTTTTATTTAAAATATTAAAAATAAAATAAAAAAGTGAGAACATTTAAAAATATGGATATGATATTATAAGGCTAATTCATAATTGAATAAAATAATAATGGAATAAAAAATTCATAATATTGATATATTTTTTTATAAAAAAAATATACTTCTATATGTGTAATAGAATAATAAGTAGTTATAGATATAGTCACAGACTAAAAAGAAAAAATGTATAATGTATTATATATATATATATATATGTGATATTTTTTGAAATAATATAAGATAATATTTGAGTAAATGTAAAGGATAAATATTAAGAAAACAAAAANATATATATATATATATATATATATGTATATTAGTTTTAGTGAATTAATAAAATATAATATAATATAAATAAATGATACTTTTTAAAATAATATAAGCTAATATTTGAGTAAAGGTAAATAATAAATATTAAGAAAATAGAAGTATGCATGTAATAAAATAAATAAGTAGATTATTATGCTACAATTATATCTTATGGAGATGTATATTAGATAATATTGAGTAAAAATAAAGAATAAATAATAAGAAAGTAAAAATAGAATAGATAAATTAAGTATGAAAAAAAAGAAAAATATGAAGAATTATGGGATTGAACTAGAGACCTATATTAGCTAGTTGTGCACTCTTTCCATCTAGACAAACAATTAATTATCTTTCATGCCTAGTATAATATCTATTAAATAGAGTTCAGGAGGTGCCAGTGCACACCCTTGCACCCCCTGGCTCCGCCCTGGTTTGGTAGCCATCACTTGTCAGTCAAAGAGCAAGTGCTCTACACTTGGGAAGGCAGCTTGGGGAAGTTGGGTGAATTGTAGAGTAATAAGCATCATGCCCAAATTGACTTCGGTAGTTAGATGTAACTTGGCATACAAAAATACAATTTATATTCACTACCTTTGTAATATCCGTTAAAAAAAAGAAAAAAATTGAGCCCATAGTGAATGTTGACATCATAATCCACTAAGAAAGTAACATCCAATGAGTCCTCAAGTTTACCACTCACTAAAACCCACTTAAGAATACTATAAAACCCTCCACACTCTCTCCCTTTAACATTTTCTGGTGGCTTCTTTGATAAATCCGCCCAAAGCTCTCAAAAAAATGGTGTAAACAACCATGTTGAGTAGATGTATGCTCACCATTGATTCAGCAATGAAGGCCTTGGAGTTGTCCATGGGGAAGAAGAAATAGATAGAAGAAAGTGGACTGCTACTAGAAGATGGAGAAGAGAGTTCTAAGGCAACATGATAAAAAAGGAAAGGCTATAGAAGGTATGTAAGAGGATAACTTAATCCTTCTTATTTGTAAGAATGAATTAAGATAACTGTTATTGCTAAGTATAGAAGATCATAGATCCATATGAATGATTGTAGTTAATGAAATATAGCAATATATTGTGATTCTGTTCAGATTTTATACCTTCTCTTTAGAGGTCAGTTTGGCTAAGCAATTATTGTCCAAAAATTATGAATGATATGTCAAATCGTATATATTGAAGTCTAGTTTTCAAAAAAATTGATTACACCTTATTTTGAATATTATTTTGAGAGTTATTATCAAAACACTGAGACACTATCAAACTATTCTGAACTATATAATGACTATTGTAAAATGCCTAGTAAATTGGAAATGTATGATTACAGATTGATATTTAGGATGCAGATAGATGCTTGAATATGGTTTTAAATGGATTTAGTTTCATATTATTTGAAATTGTATAAATAAAGTTATGAATTTTGGATTGATGAGCTATCAAGTTGTGATACATGGTGGAATGTTATATTGCCATATGATATGTGCCTAAATGCTAGGGCAATTGGTGCAATTATTGTTAAGAAGGCAAGTGGACAACAAACATAAGTTATTCTAAATGATATGTGATGTTTACTTCAAAGGACAATTTAAGCCTATGAATGACATTAGGTTTACTTGTTTTAAGAATGATCGTTATGATATATTGTAATTAGGAACATCTATATGTTAGACTTGTTCATATGAATATTATATTGAAAACTCTATTGTATTGAGCATGATATTGTATTGAATCTCAATTGATTGATGTATTGACCGATATCGATAACCTAGAGAAAACCCTTGGATTCACACTTTATTTTTCTGAATCTGATATAAGTCGATCGACCGACCTCAAGGGAGGGTTCGACCGACTATCGGGTTTTACCGCTAAAGGTCCAACCGACTCTATATCGGTCAAACCTAAACGACTCCAAAATTGAGAGTCGGTTCGACCGACCTCATGTCGGTCGATGTCATATGTCAGTAGCGAGCGTCAGTCGATGCAGTGTTCGACCGACCCTCAAGTCGGACGACGCCCTTGAGGGAGTCGGTCGACCGACCTGGGGAAGGGATCGACCGACCCTGACCCAGAATCATTTTATTGTATCATTTTTTAGTTATTGTATCAGATGATTGATAACCTAGTTTACGTATTGCATGTTCAGTCGTAATAGGTTAAATTTCTAATGTATTGATGCATTGATTGATTGAATTGGCAAATTGGAGGATAGAATTGGTCGCTTGTTGAATTAGAGGATTCGTCCTCATATTGTTATGACCCAGACGTGGGGTGGTGGATCTTCGAAAGGGGGTTCACGGGAGTAAGTGTGTCCCGTAGTTTAGCTAACCACATATGGCATCAGGTTATCCAAATATCTAATTATTGTAATTTGCTCATTAAAATTGATTGAATTGAACATAGGGTTGTCCATTTGATGGTTCATGGATAAATGGTTCAAGGAACCATATCGATATTATTATTGATGGATCACGTATCCAGATTGTTATTGTAATGAGCAAGGCTCATATTGATGAGGACGGCTTTATATGGGGATGACTATATGGGGACGGATTGAGAAAGTCGCAAAGGGGCTTCTGGCCATCAAATGGCAACAAATAAGATAAGTCTAGCATTAACACATATTGTTATTGATATTGAATATTAGGATGCCTAATGTATTGAGTGTTCATGTTAGTCATTGTTATTGATATGAAAATGATTAAAGTTCCAAGATGTAACGACTTAATCATTATTGTCTATTGATATATTGATATCATGTTTACATTGATTGCATGACCTATGGATATTGTCATTGTTATTGTTTATATTGTAGCATATAAAGTATGATATGCTAAGCATTGAATTAGAGTATTTGATTGTATCATGATTAAATGAATAAGAGTTAAATAACCCTAAAGGATGACAATGTGTCATTCATATTGTTATGACTTACATACTGGGCGCATGCTCATGGGATGGATTTTCCCTGCATGTATCCTGCAGGTGGTTGATCAAATTGAGGATCAATGACGGATTGAAATCGATAATCAAGCTCATGACCGATTGACCTTGCACATGGTTAAGTATAGAACCTCTTATTTAATTGCTATTAAGCTTCCGTTGATTTTATTTAAGTCTTAATGCTATGTTTATTCTTGTTGTAGGTCAAAGAGAAGAAGTAAGTTTTATATCGCTATGACGTCTCGGGAAGCATCGAGCCGAGTGTCGAATATCGATTCGGCCGCGTGCGAGGTGTCGTTCTCGGGGCCTTACAACCTTGGAGTCTAAAATTGATGCCTCTATGAACTATGATTTTTCATAAGAAAAGTTGGAACCTTTTTATGCAATGCACATTAAAAATTGCTCTACATGTTATTTATATGAATGTAAATACAAATACTTAAAAAAGAGTTGCCAATACATATTATAGCATGTGATTGCTATCGATATAACAAGCTATATGCTATTAGCATAAAGAACTTATCATATGTTTAAATTGCTATTAATGCAATTATAAATTATGTGATATTGTAATATGGATATGACAAGAACTTGCATTTGCATTTTTTTTGCCGAGATGATGCATTTTTGTACGGATGATATATAATTTTTTGAAAATGATGATATGACATCCTATAAAATATAAATTTACTAGGAAGGATGATACTATAGGGGTAATACAATAACCATAACTAGTTGGTGATATGATGTGTGCATAATGTTTTTTGTATTTATCCACTTTCAAATACATGGCAGGTGCATGGTTATATTATAGTGTCACATGTAATAAAATAGTACAGAGCAAATAGTTATTGGTATTAATGTGAATAAGTTAAGCATTTTGATATAAATTTATTGTAAAATTTGATATTTGTAATTATGTGAATTGCATACTCTATATTTATGGTTGTACATATATTTTAGTAAGGAAAAAAGGAATATGTAGCACATTTGTATAGAAAATTATGACACTTTCTATACAAATGAACAATGTTCACATTTTTTTTTTACAGTTGCGGTCAAGCTCCATCGGTCGCTCACGCTTCGCCTTCGGTCGACCGATCTTGGCCTTCACCAGCTACC
>LTAE01008991.1:0-19464 GCA_001647135.1 Pontederia paniculata
GTGCTAACATTTTATCAAGCATGTGAGCTTGAAGTGACTCAGGAATATTTGAGTCGGTATGAAGTATTCACGGGTAGTGGAATTTCGAGATTTGATATCCAGTTAGGCTACTCACGGATAGTGGAAGTGCTAACACAGTGACCACGTTGGTCAAGTGGGAGATGTTGTAGTGTGACCGTCGTGGTCACGCAGTCGCGTCCCGCCGGCGAAGAGTCGCGCCTGTAGGCGCCGGAAACGCCAAAAGGGACGATGTGTGAACGGCCGTTGAAGGGGGCGGACGAGTGCGGGTACGCGGCTATAAAACGAACATGGACGCATCCCGGGAGCCCCCAGTCGTCGAACGACACATTTCCTCTCCACCTATCAGGAAGATTGAACCTGCCACTAGTTGAACAGATTATTATTATTGGTTTTCCAATTTTCTTTACTAGTATGAAGCTAAATTTTGCTTGCAGACATTTTTATCATTTTTCTGCCCCCGATTTGACCTGCGACTTCTTCTTGGCTAGCACATTTGTTGGCTGTAGATGGAGCAGTGAACATTTATATTCTCTCATCAGTCCCTTCTGTAAATGAATGCAATAATTAAAGCTGATGTGACGATGACTTGTGGCCCTTGATCTGGATCGATGTCAACATAATCTTTACCTATGGGGCGTTGGATAGAGCAGGTTTTGTTGAGAATTTTTCACTATCATAAGCAAATATTATGGTGACAATAAAAAGAATTCTCGAGGCAGGTCTATGAGTTTAGAATCAGCATGATCACAGATAATGTGGTGATTCATGGCATGATAGTGTCTCGTTAGAAACAATGCATTTCCACCTGAGAAAAAAACAAAGATAATTTGTTCCGAGAAGAAGAAAGATTTAAAGGCCACTCATTAAGAAGCTCAAACAAAGTAATCACATTCATGGTCTTTAATAAAATCCAAGGTATCAAATCATTCTATCTGAATGAACAAATGGACGTGGTCCTGCGTAGACCATTGCATTATAAATTAACTTCATGGTTTTTCCAGAGGACGAGGTTCACAAATTTCGTTAATAAAAAAAAAAAACGTTGTCCTAAACCGATTACCCTGCCAGAAATTGTGCGTTGATAGAGACGAAATTTGGGAGTGGTCATAACACGGAGATGAATAGCTTCTGAAGATAAATAGGAGTTATGAAGTTAATGATGGTTGTCATATTGCCAATATGATTTAGATAAATTATCGATTATTTAATTTATTTTTTAAAAAAAAATTCATTATCATATTGGTTGTGATAGATCTCTGATAAAATAAAATAACACTTACGAGAGATATCTTTTTCTTTTTTGATAATTTAAATTATAACTTTTTTGATAATTAAGATAGTACTTATGAGAGATGTTTTTTTAAATTATCAATAGGGAAAGATACATTTTGACAAAAAATTATGCATTCAATCAAAATTTTAAAGTATACATATTTTATTAGAAAAATAATAGTGCAACATCTTCTTCATTTTTTAAGAATATTATATAAATGATTGATAATATAAATTCCATATTTTTTTATCCAAACTTACTTTTTTTTTTATTTTTACCAGATATGCTACGGGAATATATTTTTCATCACAAGTATTAGTCTTGCTTTATTAAAATACTTCTTTCCTCAAAGATAAATGAGTTCGGAAATAATCATTTCTTTTGTTTATACAAAATAATAATATATTAGTAATTTATGTGATTAGTACTTACTAAATAGTATAATGTGATGTTATTAATAATTTCTAAAATGATAGTTTATTTTAATGATGATTTAAATTATCGATTAATAAAATTAAGACGTGTCAAACTGCCTCCAAGAGTTGTCACATTATAACCTTTCAGGACATGTCTCATATCAAAGGAAAAATTTATTCATGTGAAATATAATCTTACAGGAAAGGTTCTTACAGGGAGTTTTTCTTCTTTCCAGTAGGAAGGTTCTAACAAGAAGTTCTAACTATAATCAGATCTCTACTATCTACCAAACTATTCAAAAGACTAATAACTGTACAGAAAGAAGATGTTTACAAGCTACTAAAGTTGCAGTACAAGCTCCACCTGATGCAGCTCCCCGTTAAATATCATTCCATTGGCTTCTGCAGGATGAACAGCATCCACCATTCCTCCAAAGACGTACACAAAACGACCTGACCCGTCTGCGCAGGCGCCATGAAAGGACCTGTAATCTGGGCACTGCCCTTCAACCTGCAGCTTCTTCCACAATTTCCTCGATGCATTCGGTGATCCCACGGTCTGAGATCTCATTAGAACATCAACATCTAATGCCCAAAAGTCGTCTTTCCGATACCTCTGCGAATCTTCTCCGCCGTATATGAGAACCTTTCCGCCCAATATCACAGTCGCTGAATGCCCAACTCGTGACAGTGGCATTTCATCTGGCACGCTGAGTATCTCATTTTCATACTTAAATTCCGTCCACCCGGGATCATCCTCGCCAATGTCAAGGATCCAGACATCATTGTGCACTTCATAACCTGAGCCTCTCCCCCCAAAGAGAACCATAAAGGTGCCACCAATCCATGACAAAGAGTTGCCTGAACGCGGCGGAGGCGATGGCCGATCATATACCACTTGCCGCCACCTTCCGTATTTGAGGCCTTCCGACAAGTCCAAAATCCATGTGTCGCTAAGCCTAAGTCCGTTATGACCAATGCCCCCATGAATGACAATGCTCTGGTCTCGGATGCAGCATGCGGCATGGGCTCCGCGAGGGGGAGGAACCGCGAGGCCAACATCCAGTAACCTCCATGAGATCTTAACATCAAGATGCCCTTCACAAAGAACATGGCCAACCCATGTATCATTTAAACGTGCTCCATTGTCATTTATACCACCAAATAGAACTAGGGAATCACTAACAACTGTGCAGCTCTGGCCAAAACGACCACTTGGGACACCCAAACCAACTTGCTTCCAAGTAAGTAGCCTGTTATCTCCATTTCCTACATATGCTGCCCATGTATCATCTAGATGGCGTCCTAAAAGAGAAATCCATCAGCATGCAAGAAATTTTTATCATGAGCACATTATACATGATGTCAAAAATATTATACATTCAAATATAAGACAATTACATATGTTTTTTTTTTCATAATCTGCAACAGAAGATGGTAACACTCCAAAGTTTCCTGAATAGCATAGTAATCATCCTTCACTTGCTTGACAAAAAAAAAAGTTGCCCTGGAAATGTTTAGGAACCAATCAACTTCGATAACATATCCAATATTTTCAAATATTGGAGATGAGCTAATCTTGAACAAAATGTTTCAGTTTATAACAGCAAATCACAACCAAGATCATGCATAGGCACACAAACAAACACCCTGTTAGTTCCTTTCATCTGGGCTTCGGTGCAAGGCATGATTAGAAAGGGATAATATTTGGAGGAAAATTGCACAAATGTGAGACTTGTGACAACATGGTGCACCATGCCGAGCATGGAAAATGCATACCACGGGTTTTGGGTCATTACTTCCGGAAAAAACAATTTATCAACCTCTTTGCAAAGAGTGAAAGATAAGTGTGTAATAGAGGAAGGGAATTACAAACTTCCACCTTTGGATGCTCAAGGAATCTAGTAAAACCTTCTAGCTTCTTGTTGTGAAAAACTGCTAAATAGATATATTTCTGCTCTACACCATGGTAACAAAAAAAAAAGCAGGGAGGAAGGCATTTTCCCCTAAGGATAACCAATGACGATACATGGCAAATACAGAAATATCCTGGATAGATAATGAAGTTATGATCATGCAGTCTACCTGCTAAGAGAAACTCTACAAAGTACTGTTCAAAGATGATAATTAAGGGTTTAAACAAGTTCAAAGTGGAACCTTCAGATTCCCTATACAAAGAATTTTTCCGAAAGGGAAATTTTAAATAGTATGCGCAGCGATAACAACAATGGACCCAAGAGGATAAAACACAAGTCTATAGAACAAAAAGGAAAACCATGCTGTAATTATAACGTAATGGCCACTGAAACAGCTTCAACACTAGAGCACATCAGGAAATCTTTTAAAGTAGCAACAACAATAAGGGCATTCAGCTACAGCAGAAACTGATGACAGTTCAACTATTTCCAGACAACCACTTCAGAATTCGATACATGAAGCCTTCACCCTGTCTCTAAGAACAATTGACCAGATGCATCTGTGTTTTTTTTTCTCAAAAATTACATGTCCAGTTTTAATATACAAACTTAATGCTAAGGTTTTGACAATGAACAAGCATAATATAGAAAGCAGGAATTTTGGATCATCTGTTCTTTTTCATGAAAACAATTGTTATACCAATTTACCATTCAGTGCATGAACAAAGTTAGTGACTGACCTCCTTCGCAGCCGCCACCGAAGAGGATAAGCCAACCCGAGACGAAATTGAGGGAGTGGGAGGCCCGGGGCTCAGGAAAGGCGCCGCCTTTACTGGATAACCGGAGGCAGGAGAGGGAGTTGAGCCTGGAAACCTGCTGGTAGAGCCTCTTCCGAGAAAGCGCTTGCCTTTCCTGTGGGGAGCAGGAGGCGAGAAGCGCGTCGACTGCGGCGGCGCCCCAATCCCTCCTGCAGATGGATTCCCACAGGGCGTCCGACGAGGCCAGGGCCCTGAACCGCCTGCAGGTCATGGAGAAGGAGAGGATGGACTCCACGGGAAGGAGGTGGAGGATGGAGATGACGTGATCGTGGTCCATGTTGGTTAAACACGGACAGAAGTGGTATGAGGAGGAAGAGGAGGAAGAAGAGGGCGAGTTGGACGCCATGAGATGGGGCTTCTTGAAGACGCTGCTGTTGGGGATGGGTGGAGGGAGGTGCTCAGTCGGATTCATGGTGAGTGAGAGAGAGGAAGCAACAGAAGGAGAAGGCGATGAGAGAGAGAGAGAGAAGGGCAGTTTAGTAAATGTTGGTGGTGGTGATTGATGGTGAGATTTGTAGAGAAGCTGCAGCTGCCGTTACTGCACTTGAAGTCTTACTGCTGCATTTACCAGGAACCAGTCATAGTTGACAGTGGAAGATGACATTTTTATAGAGAGCAAGAGGCAGCTTGTGTGAAGGAACAGAATCGGATTGGAGGAGGAGGTGTCCTCAGAGATTTCAGATAAGTTTTTTTTTATTTTGATCATTAGATTTCCGACAAGCTAAAGACAAGTGGATTGGCAATCTGATCACAGGTAACAAAAGTGTGGCATGGTTACTGTGACAGGAGAAAGATTTTAACACACTTTGAGAATGAAACTTGAAAAATATTATAATTATGTAATCGTTATGATCATTATTGTCGATTGTTGAGATTCTCA
This sequence comes from Pontederia paniculata, assembly GCA_001647135.1. Classification (NCBI taxonomy): domain Eukaryota; kingdom Viridiplantae; phylum Streptophyta; class Magnoliopsida; order Commelinales; family Pontederiaceae; genus Pontederia; species Pontederia paniculata. Next base: position 5,325 of record LTAE01008991.1, read on the forward strand.
TTATGGAAATGACAACGTGATTATGACGATCACGCCATCGATGCAAATGACAGAGATTGAGTGCAATGAATAAGCCACCATATAAAATTATGGACGCAAACTAAAAATTCCATCCGACTAATGAAAATCTATCTTTCTCTTCCTCTCATTCTTCGGAAAACTCCCTAGTAATGATACAGAATTCAGAAAATTAGCAGTAATACCACATGACAGGATGCTAAGAATGGCAATGCCATCCAAGCAGGGGATTTTTACGCCATGGGGGAGACAGGGGTACATGAGAAGGTGGAATTCTCGAACCAAAACTTGGATTTTTACGCATTGAACTCCCCCCCAAAGAACAAGAACAAAAAAAAAAAAAAGCAAAAGCTTTGTTCATGTCCTGGTTCCAGGAATGTGGTACAGCAATCGTTGTTCACAATTGTGTTCCTTGTGGAGCCACCAAGACATCTTAGTGCAATAGCGACTACACATCAAATTTAATTTTAGATTTTTCTGTTCGAAATTTAGAATATTTTTATAATTTATTTTTGTATAGCATGTTTACTGTTCAGCTTCACTACTCTTCTCGTGGAAAAAAAGGGGTAACTACTGTTTGATTCTCCCAGTTGGAAGTCCCTTGCTTTCCTATTATTAGAAATGACTAAATTATGGCTTAGTTTTCTAATAATAATAAAAGTTTAAATTCTTTTTGTGGTTTAACTAATAAAAAAGGTGGTTTAAATTATAAAATTAAGAGGTCTACAAACGAAACTATTGCCGTCTTCTCATTCTCAATCCCAATGTCAATTTAATTATAATTTCTGAATATTAAAATTAACAATATATATATATATATATAATAATTTTGAAAGCACATATTTTTACTTTTATCTCTCAATTATACTTCTCATCTTTCTCCAACTACATTTGTCATCTCATTTTACATTTTCAATCAAGGTTGTTAAGATCAAGATCTTACTTAAAATCGGAGGACAATTGCAAGATCGGCGATCGGATAAGAATCGTTTGATTTTGTGAAAGATCGTAAAGATCCTACGAGTTAGATCGTATGATCGATAGGGGATTAAATATAGGAAGATCGTAAGATAGACCGTAAAAAATCGAGATCTTGACAACCTTATTTTCAACCTTAACTGTATTACAAATAATCTCACAACTTATTATCAACAATGAAATTGTGCCCTTACTCAAATGATATGTTATTCATTAATATAAAAATATAATAAAATATTTATGCAGCGTTATAAATTATAGTATAACTCAGAAAACCTTTCCTCATTATTTTAAATCATGTTTTATATTAAAAATATTATAAAAAAATAATATGTTATTCAAATCAAGAATTCATTATTCTTATCGTGTATGAAAGTTCGGATATCGTTTTATAATAAAGTGAAAAAAAACGAATTAAGTGAAAAAATTAATCTTCAATTATACCATTCAAATCGACAATAATAAAAATATTTGGTCCACAGAGAGAGAAGGGAACAATCTAAAGCAATAAGGGATGGGCGGCGTGATGGTCCAATGGCGACTTAGCACAAGAGACAAATGAACGTTATCGCTTTCAGATTGCGATGATAAGCTAAAGAGAAATATTTTAGAGTCAAATCTCTACGGATCGATTTAACATGTTGGCCTTCGTATATAATTCTTTATATTTTCAGAATACAAAACACTTTAACATAAAAAAATAAAATTTAATGGGTGTGTAAATTATTTTTTGACTAAATAATTTATTTTCTAATAAAAAAAGTTAATTTTATTTTTAAATAAAAAGCTAAGTATTTATGTTAGATCTAATTTCAATCGTCAAGATATTGACATATATTAATCAAAAAATAATTTACACATCTATTAAACTCAAAAAAAATATGGTTAGATTACCACCTTTGACCTCTTATTTTCATGCTTACAACATGAGCAAAATTTGGGGAAAAAAAATAAAAGTAATAATTCAAGGCTAAATTTTAACACATTACCACCAACTATAAGATTAAATTGATTCACCAGTTCGAAATATCGAGAGAAACCCAATTAACTGGAACACATGAGAAAACAATGCGGTAACTAGTAAAGAGATAGAACACTGTGTTTGAATCACTCTATTATTTAAAGATTTCAAAAAATTCTTGCGAAAATTTTAAATTTCTTTATTTGATTATATCATATTTAAGAATATACTTAGTAATATAATATTTCCGTTAAAATAAAATTTATATGATCTATAAGAATTTCATTTTCTTCAATACTTGAGTTAATCTAGCATTATTTATTTAATACTTATATTTAAAATAAATATATTTTTTTTAACTTCACCAAAACGGATTAAACCAAACGTCATAATCCTACTTCTCAAGAAATGTGATTAATATGAAATAGATTCTTAAAAATTCAAATATTTTTATCAATATTATAAAGTATGAATCAAACACAAAGAACCTGAACCTACAAGGGAGGAAGGAAGGGAGGGACAAAGTAGGAAAAAAAGGAAAATGCTAAAGAAATTACTCAGCTTTAAATGATTTCGGTTGTGGGTTAAATATGCTCCAACACAGGAAGAAACATTCATTTTCCAAGAGAAGAAGATTTCATCTTACGAAAATTAAGATCTAGGTTTCAAAATTGTACCCACTTTATGGGAATATGTACACTTGGGTAATCCTACAATAAGCTCTTCAAGCAAGCAAGTAAGCCGAATGACCAAGAATCAATGACAGGAAGGAAAAGAAAAAAAAAAGGAGAAGAAATAATATTAGGCAAAAGGAGCTTCATGAGAAACTTCTCCTATGTCCTTTTGTTTCATAAACTACTTGAACATACCTAAAATGGTTGGTTACAATCTTCCACTGGGATAAAGGATGGTTAGTGGAAGAACAAATATTATTTTTCTCGTTTTGATTTGGACATGCAACACTTGAAGATGATGTTCTCTAGAACTAACTTTGCTTCTTCCCGGTTCTGCACTCCATGATCCATTTCAAACGATAACCTTTGTATGCTAAACTGCAGATCAAAAAACAGGTACCCGTTCAATAACAGGAACTTTCGAGTTAGAATCATAAGAATCATTGACCATATAAGAAGCATGTAATTCACAACTCAAAAAAATTTAAGAGAACTACTGTGTAACGCAATATCTTAGATGAAAAATTCTTCATGGCATGGTTTATTATTGAACATAATGCGAAGTATCTACACTATCATATATAAGCACATGTAAGTGCAGTATATAGATTAATTTCGGAAACTTAGGTGTTCTAAAATGAATGAGAAAAAAGATTATAGATTCAACGTGCCGAGGACAGCAGCATATTTTTCTGCTGCGAGAAATAAACGAGAAAAAATAATCTTATACACAGAAGACAAAGATTTAACGAGATTCAATTTTAATTGGGCTACGCTCTCATATGGCGGCAGATTCTTTCTTTGATGTAGAAGAAAATTACAGACGATAAGATCCAGAATATCTCAAAATCACATGAAACGGACTGTCATTTGGTATTACAATCAACCGAGAACTTCTTGAAGTATCCAGTGCTCACATGCAAAAAGGAGAAATGAGCTAATGTCTAACTGAGCACATAAAATTTTATCTTTCAGTGTACAATTGACACTTCAAGATACGAAGAAAATCATACAAAAAGAAAAATATCTGCAGGTGCATTTATTCGACAGCTAGAACACTTGTATATAATCAAATTATTGTTAGTTTTCTTTATTTCTGAGTTTTCATTAGTTCATGGATTTCTTTCAGGGGTCAAAACGCTAATGATGCTTTGGAAATGTTTGCATTTATATTGTTTTAGGATGCATCATGATGTGAACAAAAAATCACTTGCAAAGAGAGAGAAAACCAGGAACATATGATGACAGAACTCACTAACAAAATACACAGGACTTACAAGGAAAAGAAAGTTAGCAGCATAAGATAAACATGGATTAAAGCCAGAAATAGGAATCTTGTTATATATTGAGCCAATGGTGCTGCATAGCAAACCTGGGTGCCTTGTCGGACTCGGATATCAGCACCTTTGCTATCTATGGATATAAATGCCACATCATCTATCTCACTTTCCATTGAAAATATTTCCTTCAGAGGTTTACTGAACATTGCATTGAGTTCCTGTAAGATATAAAAATGAACACTTTAAGTTCATAGGAAGAAGCTTAGATTAAATAATCTTGATATAGTCATCTAATGAAGAGTGCAACATGAATTGAATCTCACCTTCAAAGTTTGTTCTCCATCAGCAGCTATCAAATCAGGTTTAATAGACTCGTATTCCTTGACATTTATCCATTCTATGGTACCAAATCCTCCAATGAAGTATATATCACTGAGTATGATATGCAAAAACTGTTATGCATATGAGAATAGAAGTATATAATAACAACCACCACAATTTCAAAGATTGCTGATTTAAACTGAAATTTTCAAGTGAATTCGACTAAGATATGAGTAATCATGTAAAGGACACAACCAGAATGCATAAAAAAATGTGTAGAGAAACTGGATGTGTTTTCATGGAACTTGATTAACAAATATAGTCACTAATTGTATAAAAAAAGATGGAAAGGAGAACAAGAAAAATAACATTGTATTGGGCAAATATGACAAAGAACTGAGATCTCATAAACGAATTTAGCATGATATCCTAGCCCCAGAATATGGAATCTTAGTCCTTATGTCAAACATTGCCTACAGCAGGCATTAATTGTTTCTCATGCATTCAGTTCTGCAAACAAATGAGATAAAGGTTTAACTATATTTAGCATCCAAGGCAGCTTTTGGTTCAAGATTATTTTGACATTCAGAACATGTAACCCCCAAAATGATTGCAAGAACCAGTTGCATTACAGCCAGTTACCAATGATTAACTGACTATTTTGCAGTAGCCGAGAGGGTCTATCTGGTAGATTATTTCCCTCTGATGGTCTCGAAGGTCTAACCGAGAGACAATATTACACAGAGACCAAGATACTCACGAGACCAAAGAGGAGGATACAGACAGGAAAAGAAATTGTTCCTTGAGAGGAGAGCAAGGGTGTTTCCTTTGCACTGTGTGTCAGAGTATTCCTTCATTTATAAACTACATCCTGCTCTTTTCGTATTAGATTAAAAATTCATTCAAGTTGTTCCGAGCCATTTTGTCTTTACAGACATGCATTGTTACAGAAAATTCAGCTCGCGTGCTTTCCTCTCAATTCATCAAACAGAAAATTCAAATAAAATATTCTCTGAACCAGAGCTACAAAGATCATAAGAGGAGTTGCTTGCAAATTCAAGGGAATCCTAAAACAAAAGAGGAAAATACATATTTTAAGGCATGATAACTTTATAATGCATTCTTCATCAAAGGAAGATATAAATCTCAAGTATTAACTCATCTGTACATGATAGGAAGCCAGGTAACAAACCTGATGTTATGCATCCTGTAATAATTGAAGTTGCCCCATTGATGGGTAGGCCATTGGTGATGCTTTGCACTAAACAGCTCACAAGCCCATTCCTAGAAATGACATAAATCTTATCTATTAAACAATAAATGACTATAACAAATCAAAATTTGTAGGCAATTGCAACTTTGCAATCCAATCTGCAATAAAAATATCAACATGCTGAAATTTTGGCATTCAATTTGAAACGGTTATCTTTTTCCAACAGAAAATCCTTGATATATTTAGGCTTGTGCATCCTTTAAGGGTCATCTTTGTATATTTTTCCAAAAAAGTTTATTTATTAGAAGGGCTCTTCCAAAATTTTGAATGTTTCTAGCAAATAAACCAAGACATAATTTCTAAACATTGTAGAAGGTCAGATTTGCCTATTTACTAACAAGTCTAGGCCCCTTTACACTTCGAATAGTTGTTGGTCTCACCATAATGTATTTCAGTGATGTACTTTTTTCTTCTTGATGGAAATTTTACTAAAGTTCTTTTATTTTATTTTCTTGATGGAAGTTTACTTAAGTGCCTCAGTCAAATTTTTATTTTCAAGCAAAAGTCAACAAAGATAGTTTGACAGAGATGAAATAGTTAAACAAATTGTGTTCAGTAAGTTTTATTCAAAAGTCGTAACAATGGAACCCATGGTTCCAAGCTCGCAACAAAAGCCACACACAACAAAATGAAGAGAAAAAAATCAAAGAATCAAGAGACACGTGCAAAAGTACTAATGTCCTGGCAAACTCAACTCAAAAGGTAGCTGACATAGTGAAATAACCTCTTCTCTCTTTGCAATGAGCATAACTGAGATGACCATTTCAAAGTGGGGAAGGAAGGTGAGCAAAAAAAGAACTGTGTTCATCTAGATATCATATATGTACATATAGATAAACATATAGACATATCCATGATTAATCACATCTTATAAGACACCTACCTTTTGGTCATGTGGAAGTGGACAGATATCGCCAAAGATTGTCACACGTGCATCCGACAAACTGACCCATCCAGGTATCTGAAATTTAGAGGCAATTGGAGGCTTTAACAAACAAAACTTTGGTTCAAGCCCTTCTAAATGATAAAATGAAACTGAGAAACACCTGTATGACAAGTGAACACTTTGAATTCTCCAACAGGTTCCTTGTATGAATGGCTAGTGGAGACAGTGAAAGAATTGGATCTGCATATAAGAAGAGACATCATATCCGTTGACATGAATGAGCAAAGATGAATGTCCATGCATGGAAATGATGAAAGCAACTTACGCCCCACTGAATCAGGTGCATAATCAACTAATGAACCAACTGGGTAACCTGCAGATCGATAATTCTTTGGTGACATTATAGTGCACAACTGTGCAAACCTGGCCTTCACTTGTAGGAATAATGAGGAACAAAGATACCATACATTAATTACTTTGCATACTTGATAAGATCGAAGTCAGGTAGTACAAGCAATTCATATGCATACTTAACTTACCTGTTCAATAAGATTCCGGACAGCCAAAACTGGTTTGGGTAAATCATGTGTAGCAGTTGCAGTTTTCATACCACCCGAAATCGGTGCTCTGAAAAGTCCAGCTCTAGCTTCATTCATTCTTGTTCCAAGAGTTAGGGATGACAAAGATTTTGGTACTACAGTGATGTCAGTTTCATAGCTTTCATCTTCCATTGTGTCATTCTAAAATAAAATCACAAAGCGCATGAGAATGAATATTAGAAATTGAACTTGGAATTGTATGCTAATATTAATCTGAGCAACAAATATGATACGAAAAAAAGTAGGAGTAACTGCAAAATGTCATGAAATAAGGATGGACCTCAATATGGTAAGTGGTGGATTATTCAATGTTGTGTTTAAGAGTGACCTGAATTTTGGAAGGAATAAAAATGCATTCGCTTTCATCCAGTGTTTTTTATGCTCTGAATAATCTTACTTTCAGGAAAAGCAAAAAAAAAAGACTTCCATTAAAGAAATTTTGAACAGAAGTAGCACAACTGATCCTCACCAAACACTCACATGACAGAAAGTTATGCTTTTCTTCTCAAAAAAAGTTAGTTATGTTTTCACGGAAAGTACCATGGAAGATCCTTTCATAATGCACCCCGAACAATAAATAGACAAACATTGTCCAATGAAAATAACTTGATAAATACTTGATCTAATCTGAATATTCAGGGAGCAGAAGGAGGACTAGCAATAGCAAGCAATAGAAGGCATAATAGTCACAGAAGGAACCTGCAACCCCGGCACAACAGAAGCACGAAACAGTCTTCTCTTTGTAGCTCTCCCCATAAGGAAGGTTGTATGTCTGGACCAGTAACAGAGAAGTGTATCATTCCTTTTGATTCTTTTATCTCATCGATAATAAACGGTCCCATACCTATTCCCATTCTTCTATAGCCTATGGTTTGGTTACTGCGATGGATGATCATATTAGCCACTCTCATTATCGGGTCCATGGTCCACATGGTCTTCAATGGTTGTTTTCCTGGTTATTGACAGCAAGCCATCCACTTCGGCTATCAAGTAGAAATCAGAGTCGATTGTGGATCCTTTTTTTCCTTCTATCATTCCCTCGTCACATGAATGGATCATGTAATGGCAACTGATGAAGTGAACGTTTAGAAACGGATTTCAATTCATATTTTGTTATTGTGGGAGCATAAAAGTTCTTTGAAATGTGAAATCTTTGTCGTGGTCATGACTCTAAGAGAGCAATGTTTAAGAAATCATAGTGATAATAATTTCATTGAACATATAATCTTATCTTCCTCATATGCTTCAACATAAATACATGAGTTGCAGAGTGTAGCCACTGTTTCCTAAGAACTCATATTACCAATGTCTGTACTAGTAAGAAAGTATTAGTGACAAAAGACTGCTTACTGACAATGGCATGTGAGTAACATTGTCCCAACAATTGTTCCTTCAACTTTAACCATGCAAATATTCTTTTTTAATTTTCAATTTAATGAAACCAAATTTATAGACACAACCATTCAAAGAATTTGCAGTCACAAACACTAATTCAATGTCTGATTTGATCGTATATATCTATCAATCATGCCGAAACACTACAAGGACATGGATTTGAAGCCGCCGAACAATAACCAATCCAAATTATGCATAAAAAACATATGAATGCTTTGCTCTCTTAAGTGGAAAACATACAGCACGTTAAAAAAAGTTTCTTTTTTTATTTGAACATGGAGAGTAATCTCAGGGGACAAATAACCTCGAACAAAGGCGGGCCGTCATCGGCCAAAACGCTAAATCCGTTTAGCGGCGCGCCGTTGTCCCACCCGTATCCGCACGACACAACTCGGGACGCCGTCCCGCGCCTTGGAGGGCTCCATGGGGGCTTCGAGAGCCCCAAAGATTTGAGCTTTTGGGGCCTCGACAGGCGCAGAAGTGGGGAAGATGGGATTTTGACGGAGGAGGAGGAGGATGAGGTCGTGCGTCGGCAGGGCGGAGAGAATTTTACTGCATTGGAGGTGATGGTAGAAGAGAAGGTTTCCATCACACGAACACACGAAGGGGAAAGGAAAGGGAAAAAAAACCCTAAGCAAGCGAAGGAAACGCGCAAAGAAGAACACACGAGGCACAGCATTTATTATATATAGCAAGTTGGCCAAAGGGAATCAACGTTTTTTGAAAATTGTGCCCACCTGATTGATTGATTGATTGATTACTTTAAAATTCGGTCTATGTTAGTATTCCACATGTCTCATAATTAAATTATTTAACAAAAACTTTGTGTACTAAGAATCAAATATTGTATTTCTCTTTTGGTTATGATCGATAAATTTAATATTTTAAAAACAAACTTGTACTTTAAATTTTATCCACACGGTAATATTAGTATCCGATTAATTTATATCGCCCTGAGTCGGACACTTGACTATGATGAGTGAGACTCCCAATAAAAAATTATCACATTCAAAAAGTTCGAATTTGAGATCTCCTTTAAACAGGGCAGGAGCTCCTTAGCACTCCACATCCACCCCATTGATATTCTATCATCTTCTTTAATTAATTATGAAATAATAATTTTATACTAAAAATTATAATATTTTTCGAAGTTTGAGATCTCCATGAAAAAATAATCTCATGAGGACGAAGATAGGGTGTATAATCGCCTCATATTCTAATTCAAAGATAGGGACAGAATATTTTCGGATAAATTACGCGAATTGTCATTGAACTTTGACGCGTTCTCATTTCGGTCACTAAACTTCACTTTGTAATAGGACGGTCATCCAACTTGAAAAAATTTTCATTCACAGTCATTCTGACCGGCTACTGTCGGTTTTCAGGTTACCGTGCTTACATGGCATCTACAAACATAATTTCTCTTTCTGTCACGTCGATCCATAATATTATAAAAAAATATTCTCTTATGTGGCAATAAATAATGTTTTTATTGAACTAATTTATTTTAAAAAATAAAAAATTAAAGGAGTCCTCTCTCTGTCACTCTCACGCTCCCTCCCTCTCTCTCTCTCCCTCCCTCCCTCTCTCGATCGCCGGAGACAAAGGAGAAGAGCGGAGGGGGCAGTTGCCCCCTCTCTTCTCCTTCGCCGAAGAAGGAAAGCAGCTGCTTCCCCCTCTTTTCCCTTGCCGAAGATGAAGGAGAAGAGAGGAGCTCTACTGCCTCCTCTATTCTCCCTCGTCGGAGACGAAGGAGAAGAGAGGAGCTCTTCTCCCTCGTCGGAGACAAAGAGAGGAGGAGGCCGCTGCTCCCCTCGCCTTCGTTGCCCCCTCCTCTCTTCTCCCTTGCCGGAGAAGAGAGGAGCTCCGACGAGGGAGAAGAGAGGAGGGGGCAGCTGCCCCTCTTTTCTCCCTCGCCGGAGACGAAGGAGAAGAGAGCTCCTCTTCGCTGCCCCCTCTCTTCTCTCTCGTCGGAGGCGAAGGAAAAGAGAGGAGGGGGCATCTCCCTCGCCGTAGACGAAGGAGAAGAGAGGAGGGCAGCTGCTCCCTCTCTTCTCCCTCGCCAAAGACGAAGGAGAAGACTTCTCCATCGTCGGAGACGAAGGAGAAGATAGAAGGGGGTAGCTCCCCCTTCTCTCTATCTTGCCACGTGGAAAAGAAAAAAATCTTATAATAATAATCTATATCGACATGGCGGAGAGAGAAGCTGCTTTTGTGGCTTCCACATAAGATGAGTTACCTAAAAACCGACAATAGTCGATCATAATAGTCGTGCGTGAAAAGTTTTTCAAATTGGATGATCGTCACGTTATAAATTAAAGTTTAATGACCGCAACGGGATAAAGGGTAAAGTTGGATGACCGTTCGTGTAATTTACCCGAATATTTCCTTCATCACACACGGATTTCTAATCCTCGCGCACACATTATATAAATATATATTTATTAATCTCATAATAATTAAGTATCATTATAAATATTTCTTTTCTTAAATAAATATTTTTTTTTACGTGGGTGTGCTTATTGTGAATATTTTTTGTAAATATACTAATTATTTATAGTTCTATTGAATTTTTTTAGAAATATACATTTTAGTATTAAAGCTTGGAAAATTCATACTTGCATGTAGGGTTGAAAATAAGTCACGCGTTTGTGAGTATATTATGGTTTTGTCTATTTTAAGTCTTGTTCGACTCGCCTTATTAGATAAAGTTAGTCTTAAAATTAAAATTTTATCTTTTTGATTCATAGAGACTTGACTCATTTATATTAAATTTATTTTATTAGCCTATAAAGTCAACTTATATTACTAATATATATATATATATATATATATATATATGAATCAAGATTATTATTAATTTTAATTCAAAATCAAATTAAAAAGGACACAATAAATCATTTTTACTCATTATTATTAATTATTTTGGTGCATTAGATGTGTACAATACTAAAATACACAACTATTTTTATATTATAAATATAGTTTAATATTTATATATTAAAACATTTATTTAAATGAATAAGTATATTTAATAAGTTAGGTCAGATTTTTTTAAATTTAACAAATAAATCATGACAAATTTAATTTTTAAGACTAATGTAGATCTTCTATCTAGCTCATTTATTAAATTATTTAAATAGATTTGACCTTTTTTTTTGTTTGACCTATTTAAGGTTAGTCTATTTTTACTTAGCTCGTTTTCATCCTTACTTGTGGGATTCGAAGATATGTATGAGACTGGGTATATGGAAATTAAATTTTTTTCACCTTGAGAATTTTGATTTCAGAATAAGGTCGGATATCATTCCTACTTTAAATATTATTATAATAAAACTAAGTTAACAATTGAGATAAGAAAGTTAGGGTTATTCATCGTGTTTGATACTTTACTAACCAGAACTAACTTAAGTTCATCGGTTTGGTCATTTATCCTGTTGGATTAATGACGATGTAATAATTTGATTTCATCCTATCCAATCGGGGTGAATCCAATCGGAATATCCTATTATTTCTTTTATAATATTTAATATTGAGTATATTATTTTAAAATCAAGAATATTATTCAGATGTTTATAATATTTCAAAAATATTTATAATATTTTTCAAACAAATAATAATTAAAATATTTTAATTTTAAAATAAATTGTTTTAACTTTAGAAAAATATTTAAATTTTAAGTCTAATAATCTTATTATCAAATTCGAGCCCAGAACCTAAGCCCTCTAAAAGGATATAGTAATTCAATTTAAAATTTGAAAACACAATTGGAATAAGGTACTTTTTTATCTCTCATACACATATAATGTAAAACCCCAAAAAATTAATAGAGACCCAAATAAAATAAACTACGCCCATTAACCCAGAATTAGCCCAAGAACTCACTTAAAATAGGTGGAACCCTAAGTATAAAAAGGGGTAACTCATCCCCATTTTCTCATTTCTTCCCTTCACACTCTCTCTCTTCCTCTCTTCTCTCCAATGCACCTCAAAAGCTAGGGTTTAGGGGGGGCTCTCCACCATTGTTGCAACTCAAAGGGATTTGAAGGAGGGAAAGAGGCACAAGAGCAAGAGGATAACACACCAAGTGGAGGAGGAAGAAGAACTAGACACCAAAGAGGAAGAAGAAGCTAGAGAGAAATAAGAAGAAAAATTAGGGCTTTAGGATTGTTGCTAAGGTATATAAAGAGGATCCAATTCCTCATTCTCTACCTCATTCTATGGATTTGAGGAGTATAAGAACACAATGTTCTTAGAACTTGAGATGATGGATGGCATGATATATGTTCATCTTAGGATCCCTCATGTCATAATAAGCTAATCTTCTATCGATTAGATATATTTATATGAATTAGGATTCCATTATAATGTTATGATTCATATGAAACATGCTATGATCAAATCAGATTTCTATTATGTAAATTTCTGCAATGATATGTTCTTTTATGTGCCAAACCCCAATTGATGTGAAATTGATGAACTATGAACCGTAGGAATGTGTAAATGAACTTTAGAATGGATATGTGAACTCTAGGTTGTAACTTGGACTCAATTACATGTAATTCGATGTTATTAATGCTTAAATTATGATGTCAAGAACCCTAGAACGTAGGAATTTCCTCCCATATGAATTCTCGTAGTATGAATAGTTTATAAGTATGAAATGATTGAATTTGGGGGTTAAATGGGGGTGAAAACGAGTTCTAGAGCAGCCATCACGGGTGGTGATATGATATCACGGGTCGTGACAGACCCATCACGGGTCGTGACAGTCCCATCATGGATCGTGATACACTATCACGGGCCGTGAAATCAAGATCGTGACAGGAAATCGCGAAATGCTTTTAAGTCACGGTCGTAACAAGGTGTTACGGGCTGTGATAGTGTTATTACGGGCCGTGATGTAAGGTTACGGGTCGTGAAACGTTGGTCGTAACGAATCATACGGGTCGTATTTTCCATCCCGGAAGGATTTCGGTCCGACCATAACCACCAATACGGGTTGTATCTTCCATCCCGGGTGAATTTCGGTCCGGCCGTAAATATTCGTTACGGCCGTATCGAACCCCGCCCATCACAACCCTTAAGTCACGGCCGTGACATGGTGTCACGGGCCGTGAGGGGGTATTAACGGACCGTTATGGTTTGTAACGGGCCGTGACACATAATATCACGGTCGTGATGGACTCATCACGAGCCGTGATGACATGACTTTCCCATCGCAACCCTTACGGCCGTGACATGGTGTCACGGGTTGTGAGGGTGTTGTCACGGGCCGTTACGGGTTATAACAGGCAGTGACACATAGTATCACGGCCGTGATGGACTCATCACGGGCCGTGATGACTCAAGACCTTTTTCAAAGCTGTTTTATAGACGCTGCCTATGAGGTTATCCTTCTAATGCATGATGAAATCAAGTGTTTACTATGTTTTATGCTATTGAAAGTTAACAAACCATATTTGATGATTGTGATACTTCTAGACATCGAAATGTATGCAAAGCCGTAATTAGGTTAAAATCACAAGATTGATTGTTATGCTTGATGTATTGAAAATAAGATGACATGATGAACTTATCGATGCACATTGGAGAAAGGGGGAAGTAGCCGAAAGCGCTTCCCGGGAGGCGATGGCCACTCACTAATGATAGTGTGTGGGCTTTCCCAAACACGGACCCCAGAGAAGGGTGGGAGGCGATGACCACTCACTAGTGATAGTGTGTGGGCTTCCCCAAACACGGACCCCAGAGAAGG